>BQKZ01001517.1:86405-99277 GCA_036244855.1 Temnopleurus reevesii
GGCAGAAGACCTCCGTTAGCCAGAGCAAACACCCAAGCAGGCTCAACAACATCATCAACATCATCAACCTCAGGGACCAATGGCATCGCCAACAACATGAAAGCCATGACGATATCGGGCCATGCTGGTATGTACATACATGTTGATTCATACTTTTATACATAGACTTAAAGACATTATTCAACATTTTTTTTATTAAAAGAATTTTCAACTGCCAGGTTCTAAATGCTACCTCAATGATTGACATTGTAGATAAACTAAGCTGTGAAAATATAAGGCTTCAGCATCAATGTTCAGTGCTAAAAAAAAAGTAAAGTTAGAAAAAATCATGGACAAGTCATAGACACACTGTGTAATAATAAAGTGATAGTGAATGCTTTATTCAGTTTTCACAGAGATCTTGGTGCATGTGTAATTTTTTTCTTTTTTGCATTCTTTGTTGTTTTTTCATAAATTTGAATATAATAACATAAGTCACACATCTTGATAGGAGAATTTTTTAAATAACAAAATCTCAATGTGTGACAATGTCTTTAATGTCCTTGCTTTCAAAGGAATACTCTTGTCTCTCAAGTTTGCTCTCTAACTGACAGAAGATCAATTACATTCTTCAATATGTGGGTATTGGGTTTCTCTGATAAAAGGTGTATTCATTTCTATTGTGTCTGGACTGTGTAAATTACTTTGATACCTGCGTCTTTTTTCCAGATTTTAAATAATTTTGTTCATATCTCTTCTTTTTTTGTCTTTTTGATTTAAATTGTTATGTGCATTTTTTTGAGGGGGCAAGGGGTGTTGAGAACTTTCTTATAACGTTGTCGTCATATTTTCTTGTTCCCTATGCAAGTTCAATCACTGAGTATATTGGTATAGAGTTTCATCGGTAGCTTTCATGTAGATATGATTACACCACCATATGGTCACCAAAAGAGACTGCCATTTATAACCTTCTTCGTTTATGTGTAATGTAGCAGAAGAATACATATATCTCTCATTTGATGCACCCGGTTTTGATATGTGAGTGCTTTAGTTCAGGACAGTTGTAATGACATGTACTATAAACTACTAGAAAAACAGTTATAGATCCCTGTTAAAGGTGGATATACATTTTTTTCTACAATCATTCATTGTTCTGGGAATACATGAAATGCAATAGTTTGCATTTTGTCATGTCAAACATGATATAATCATGTTCTCACATCAGTTGTTGCATGATGTCTCTCACTCCAGAACACATTCTAAAAAGTGTTCCCGTACATTTTTACTGGTGTATCATCTACCTCGCATTTGAAGCAGGTAGTTATACTATATAATTAATTTCGTAGGTTGAGGGTGTCAATGGTGGGTGATATTTGAATGGGGGATAGTGGAGACTTATGGTCTCTCTGTCTCATGGAAGGAAGTTTGTTTTGTTTGGATTTACAAAACTGAAGACTCTTTAACATGATTGGAAAAAAATTGAAAATGCCCAAATACTAAGAATGGCATAAGACTAGGAATGGCCTGTGTTAATGTAGTGTATAAGACATGAAGAGTGCAACAAGTTCACTCAGTTCACTCGGTTCACCATCGTTGTTGATGCATATGAAACATTCATGTCATCAAAATGGCCAACCATATGCTGCTTGATTTAATCAAAGCTCACCCAATACCCTGCCCTGCCCAAGGGAAGGCAGTCTGTCTGTGTTTGCAGAGCTCTGCTTATTTAGTTATAGCAGGGGGGCATGTGGGGGATCATCGGACTCTTGTCACCCACCCCCTCCCCCATTCCCATAACTAGGGAAGTTAATGTCTGTTTCTGTAGAGCTATGCTTATTTCATTAGAGCAGGGGACATGTTTAGTATCATCGGACTCTGACATCTTAACCCTCTCCCTCTCCTTTATTGTAACATAATATTTGTGAGACAGATTAGATTTGGGCATAAACAGTGAAGTTCTCAAAGTCTAATCATATCCAAAAAGTATAATCGGTGACAATGTCAGTGTGTAGGGTTTGATGCTTTCCTTAAACTATCAGTGAACTATTAAACCTGTTTTGATGGATGCTCATGGAATGGATGAGAACAGGAAGAGAGAGAGGGGTATTGATTCCTTTGGATGGGATTGGTTCCAATGGAACATCAATCATGGTAAAAGATTGTAGATGAGTCAGCATCAGATGACTTGAGGTTTGCTTCTCTTTTGGGAGATGAAATCTGAACATGAGCAACCTGATCTCTTCATCTTCTTACCTATCTTTCTCTCTCTTTCTCTCTCTTTCTCTCTCTCTTTCTCTCTCTTTCTCTCTCTCTTTCTCTCTCTCTCTCTCTCTTTCTCTCATTATTGCCCTATAGTATCCCTGCCTTTATTCATCATGCTATTCCTCGCCCACTGTCCCTCCATTTTCATCTTCTTCTCACTCACTGTTTTTATTCCTCTTTCTTTCAATTTTGTTGTTTTCCCTTGTCTTTCTCCGCTTTTCGACTCCCCCTTCTTCTCTCTTTTCCTCTGTCCACCTGGTTTTATCTAGGTATACTGTAATGTGCTCTCTAAATGTTGTAGCCTTCAGTGATTGGGAAATGTGTTTGGGTTCGCAGAGGTTTTGTGGACCAGATGCTTTACCACGTCAAATAACTCTACATCAAATATTTCTACACCCATCCAAACCATTCTGATCTAAAGTCTGATATTTTGTTGTATTTGACAGGACCTGGCCACCATTCCAATCAAAGCGCTCTATCAAGAGACACCAGTAATCCCATGTTATCACAGAGAGAGGTGCAGGAAAGCAAAGCCAAGTCAACATCACTGCCAAGAGATACATGTTTCTCAGATGCTGTCGTCATCTCAAATTCATCCGTCATGCCAAGTAAGAGGACACATTCAGATTTCTTTGAATAAAAAAGATAAGAGATACTTTCCTCTTTTTTCTTGGAAAGGAAAGGATATTTCCATGAGTATGCCCTAAAATGTGATATTAAAAGAAATGCATTTGATCCCCCTTAACATATTTAGGGTTGATTTAAAATCTGTTATGAGGTGCTATTTATTTGGCCAATACCACAAAAGTGTTACACCAATTTCTTAACAACAATTTCAATAAATTTCAGAGAATATTTATCAAGTAATTGGTATTGCAGACATGACACATACCGGTATTTGTAATTGCCCATTTTAAAATACTGCTCTTGAATATTAACAAGTTAACAAGATGTTTTCCAGAGATTACTGTAAATATATCACAGATTTGTGTTCATTGTAGTAATCTGTCATATTACTTATATTATAAGTTCTTCTTGGTTTTTTGAAATGTTTTACATTAGTTGCATTCTCATTGCCAGGCATGTCTAATGGAGTTGATGCTCCTCTCTCGTTCCCTCAAATGGGCATGACGAGTAAAGATGGGCATGGGTCCAAGAAGAAGCATAGAAGAATGCGAAGTTCAGGAGGAAACAAGAGCTTAGATCATCATCACTTAGAAGGTAAATACTGCGTTGCAAAAAATTTGTTAAGCATTTCAGGAAAGGTGAAGGTTCCCGTAGGATAAGCGTCATAACAACCATAAAAGCATAAATTACATCTACTGGGACCTGTACAAAGCATACCTGGACGGCATTTGATAAGGTTTGTCCCAGCGAAAATTAAACATTCTCTGACAGTAACCATAGGGATAGCCAGAGATTGTCATCAATCAAAATCAAGGATTTAGTCAGCGCTGACTTAAGAGTTTCTGCGACAAACTTCATGAAGCACCATCTTTGCCAGTACTATAAAACACTTGTTCATTATTTCATTATATTTTTACATTTAGCATTCATTGACAAATCATTTTTTTTTAATATAAATATGTTTTGTTAGTAGTAAAGGGTGAAAATAATTGATTATGGTCCCCACGATTCTGAGCTCATTAATTCGTAGCTCAAGCTAACTTAGTTTAATGAGAATCAATAACCGAAGTTGTTTTTATTGACTTATTTTCCAGCAGAGAGTGAAGACTGCGAGTTCATCATTGTATCATTAGACAACAGGCAATGGAACTTTGAGGCTACAAGTTCAGATGTAAGTTTTTCTCTCTTTATAACAATCAGGGAAACATTCTATGCGATGTTGTTCTGCAGATGTACCAAAAGGAATACATTCCCTGTCTATTCGGTAATCATACAATGTAACAATTATATAATATGGGAGTATCCACCTTATTCACTACCTAATGGTCTGGTACTGTTGATCTAGTAGATGGAATAAAATGACAGGGTTGTGCATACTTTTGTGACAAACTGTAAGTTATGAATCTGTTTTGTTTGATTGTTTTCTCAAACTTACATCCAAGATACAATGCTTGATGTGTTTTTTTTTCCTTAATGGAATTATTGAATAATAATTAATGTAAATTTATTGTATGATAGGAAGACTTTGATGATTGTATCAAGAATAATGTACCTGTCCTGCATATATATATATAGATGTATGTAGATATATGTATAGATGTTAGTGACTGTGATACAACCTATATCATGCCATACAGTTGTACAACAACTTGAGCTTAGGTATTCTGTCTTATTGGCTGTCTTGCTTCTTTCACTGTATAGTAGTCATTAAAAATGTCATGTCTGTGAAAAACTAATATGATGGCTTTGATTTTGATAACATGTTTTTACATAAGCTTTCAATTAATATTTTACTATCATGCACCGTAGTAGACACTCCCTTATTTTCTCCTTACACCACAATACATTACTCCATTCAATGAATATTTGCCTTTCATTATATTACAGGAGAGAGATGAGTGGGTTGTAGCCATAGAACAGAGGATATTAGCCTGTCTTCAGACAAACGAGAGTGCAAAGGGCAAAGGTCATCTCTCCAACCTTGAACAGAGCGCCATCGTTGACACGATTAGAAAAGTCAGGGGGAACGGGTCGTGTGTAGACTGTGAAGCACAGAGTAAGTATAGGGGGGGGGGAAAGAATTCATATGCTGCATCATCATTATTGTAATGCTTTATATTGAAAAGTTTTATTTATGCATGAGCATAACTGTTGAATGATTTTTTGAGGAAATAATCAACTGGAAGGTGACATTATGGGCAATTAGTTTGTGTGCCAATTTTTAGGCAATTTGATACCAGACAGCAGATATCTCAAAAGGTAGACAAATGTAGTATATTGCAAACTCATGACCATCTCTGCCCAACTTGTAGATTAATCAGCATGGCTCAGTATTTGTTTTATTTCAAATAATACATAGACATTTTTATTTCAAATAAAATTCAGTTGTAATAATGCTTTTATTTTCCAAGTGAAATAATTTTAGATCCTCCTTTGCTTGTAATTTCTTTTCAGATCCTGATTGGTCAAGTTTAAATCTTGGTAGTCTCATGTGCATAGAGTGTTCGGGTATTCACAGAAATCTGGGCTCACATATCTCAAGAGTTAGGTCGTTAACGTTAGACGAATGGCCGTAAGTATAATATTTGGTATCCTTGCTTAGAATGAAATAGTGTAAACAAATGAAGTATTTTGATGTTAGCAAAGACAAATTTACAACAAATATAGAATTATCAAAATGTCTATTAGATACTGAGATTTAGCGAGTAGAAATACTGATTGGATTACATACTTGTAATTGTATTTTTCCAGGAAGAATAATCTTGGGGGGTTGGTATAATTGACGTTCTTTCCATTACATCCAAGGACATTACAAAAAGTGTGAAATTTCTTTTGGTGCAGTCTACAATTGTTTGCTTTTCATTATTTCATGAATTTGAATATAAAAAGTTGAAAAACAATATGAATTTTAATTTATGATAGGATATTGAAACAGAACTAAAGTTAGTTCTAAATTAGCTTGCAAAAATTAGAACGAAGATGTGATTTTTTAGTGCACAAAGGTTGGTGTATCTGTTAATTTTGATATTACAATTAAATCTGATTAAATGAGAAATCATTGATATTGATTTTCTCTGACCTTTTCCTCCAGACCCGAGTTAGCACAAGTGATGATGCTGACAGGTAATGCTCTGACAAACAGCGTCTTTGAGGTGTCATTACACAGCCAGGTCAAACCAACTGCTACGTCAGGCAGAGAAGAGAAGGAGAGATGGATAAGAGCAAAGTACGAGAGGAAAGAATTCATCGCCCCGTATCCTTACCCGGAGAGGCATCTTGGTCAGCAGCTGATGGAGGCAGTGATCAGGGAGGATATCAGAGCCGTCATGCTCCTCCTCACACATGGACACGAGGATGAGATCAACTATCGCTATGGTGATGGGGATGGAAGATCAGCACTACATCTTAGCTGTGCAATGGGCAATGTTGTCATCACACAACTTCTCATCTGGGTGAGTTATCATTCTCTTCTCATTCAAATTGTGCTTGAATTGGCAGATGAATAAGATTTTACTGTAAAATTACCTTGTAAAAAAGAAGAACATCTTCTTACCATTCCTTGACAAAATGTTCCTTCATTGAGATTACATTTTAGATTTAGTGTTTTCCTGTTAATATTTACCAAGAAAATGGTTTATATAAGGATAAGCATTGTTGTAATCATTAGTAAGCAATTTCCTATGTACAAAGAGATTGTGCAATACAAGTAATCTTGACCTACCCCAGAAATATCCAAAATAAATCAATGCAAACCTCAACATCCTTCAACATGCCAGATCAGCATTTTGCCAATGAAATAAGAATAAACCCTCTTTTTATCTAATTTGATTTGAAAACCATTCATATATACATATATGTAATGACTCTAAAAGCTAATTATAAAGTTCCAGGCAGTAATTTTTGAATTTGTACAGTCTTCACCGTTCATTTACAAGATAGCTGCTGAAGAAAATCATTCAGTCCCTTTGATTAATGTGCTTTGTTTTAATTTCTCTGCAGTACAAACTGAATGTGAACATCGCCGATGCTGATGGGAGAACGGCACTCGGGTATGCAAGGAGTGTTGGAGCAGATGATTGTGCTAAGGTGCTCATCATGAATGGTTGCCAAGACGATGGAGATTTGAACTCTAATATGAACAATAGCACACTCCTAAGAGTACCACCCGGCCCTGGGAGGGGTCACCATCTGTCAGGCGATAAGATGTCTAGTGTAATATAGGCAGAAATACTATCTGTGTTCATTGAGAGAATGAGAGATAAAGACAGAGAGTGTGAGAGAGAGAAAGAGGCAGACAGATAATGTGTGAGTGTATGTGTGTGTGTGTGTGTGTGTATGTGCAGGTGGGAGGAAGGGAGAAAGAAGAAAGTTGTGATTGATTGCAAATCAATGACAAAATGGTTGTAAATTGCATCCACATTAACTTTTCAGTGTTTCATTTGTTCTGAAATTTTAATGACAATATTGTGATGTGTTGAAAAAGTCCATATTCTGGACAACTTTCAAACTTTCAAACACAGTCAAACTTCGTTATAATGAGGCCCTTGGGACCAGAGAAATGATCTTTTTACATCGAAATCTTGTGATATCAGGGCCAAAATAAAAAAAAAACGAAGATGTAAGACCCTGAAAACTATCTTGTTATAATGAGATCTCGTTATATCAGTGCTCTTTATAACGAGGTTTGACTATATTAAACAATGATTATTACTATATTATAACAACAATAACGAAAGACTGCAGTATGTATTAATATAGTGCTACAAGCATTTCCGTGATGAGTAGACTAAAAGTTGACTAAAAGGCATGTGAGTCTTGGAGCGGAACTTTCCCAAATATTTTAGGTCTCTCAAAGAATATCTCCCTCAGAGTTCGGACAGAGAGTTAGAATTATAAATGCAAGCTTAGGCCATTATAGGAATTGTGACCCAAAATGGTATACAGAGTATTTAATTCTACTGCGTGCTTCCAAAAGTTTGCAGCACTGGCATTATAACAACCCTTCTGATTGGCTATCGTCCCCCCTTTCGAAAAGTCAATGGGGACCAATTGCAACCTGCGATCAATCATAACTTTCTTGAAACATCCGAACAAGAGAGCAATTTACATAGAGGTAAAGAAAATGAAGGGGGTAAGCATAAATAAATAGAGAGATATACATTTGATGATCTTGAGACCTGAATATATTTCCACATCTATGTATCAACTTGAAAACATATAGTTCTGTATGAAAGATATCTATTCCTAATGCAAAGATTCTTGTGTATTTTACAGTTAAACCTTGTCTACAAATGATATTGATACAGAATTCAGATCATGCATTCATAAAAATAAAAACATCACTCTTTTGTCACACATTGCTTTTAGCAGGTGGTATGATTTCTACTGTAGCTTTGGGACAAATTCGCTAGAGATCTCTGTTATGTTGAAACATTTTTTCATTTGATTCTAGTTCAGACACCCAAATAACATCAAAGATTTGGGAAATAATGCAAACCTTAAAGCTGTTTTATTTGTTTCTTCTATTTTTATTCTGAAAGGTATTAGTACTATACATCAATGTTTGTGTCTCATTTGTAATTGTGAGTGAACAAGAAGCCAAGTCTGATTTATTTCAATTTTTTGGCTTTCTCCATTTGTTTTTGCAGTACATGAATCGTCACTATTGAAACAAGAAATTTAGGGATTGATAAATAAATCAAACAGTATTCATTTTGAGAAATCCAATTGTTATTTATAGTTAATCCAGCGATGTAGTCCCACACTATGGGTTTGATGCATATGATGCAACTCATAGGACACAAACCTTGCCAGATAGGACTACAAGCAAACACAGAAGCAAGGTGGATTTTTCATGTTAAATTGTGCAATGATTTCTTTTTCCTTTTTTTCATACATTTTCCTACTTGTTATATACAACTTTATCTGTATATCTGTCCTAATTGATCTGTTTTTAGACCCAGTAATAATAACTATTTATATATACTCTGACATTTATACAAACTATCAAAATATGAATAATTAGATATCTTGTAAATGATGCTTTTACTCTTCATTATAGATACATCATGCATTTAAAGATAGTTATAACCCATCCTTAGAGGGACCTATTTTTACATCTCAACTGCTTTTTAGAATTTCTAACTTTTTTTATCCGTACATGTATGCTGTGTTTGTAATCTAATCAGTTCATTGAATCAAGAATTATTTACATCAACAGATCGGCCTGTTTTTCTCAATTATTTAGCTGAAATTTTGAGAATTACTTAAAATTAAACTGAGGAATGTATTAAATTCCTATGTTATTTGATTTGTGAATTGTTGTAATACTAGATTAAATGTTTCCATGGCTACATAATGGCATTGGTGCTGAACTTTCATACCAAATGTATTATTGTGTTTGTGTTTCATAAAAAGAAAGTGTTATCTTTCACCAACCTTCATAGTTCCTCTTACTTTAATCTCATAGACCGCCCATTATTTAATCTAAAACAAGTCCAGATCCAGTTGAAATTGTAAGGGAAGTTTTGATGACCACTAATTTCACTACAGCTTACATTTCTATGTGAACGTAGGTTAATCATAGACCTAAATATATGTTGACACCTTCTTGTAGAATCCAGAAAGACAATTTCATGAATATCTTGCAATATGAGGCTTGGTGTATTTTTTAGGTCAACATTGATTGCTTTCAATAATAGCTGTATAGGATGCATAGTGTAGGAAATGGTGTCGTTGAATGTTTAATGTAGCCAGTGTATGAACAGAGTGCTTTGTGTATGGTGTTGTGCAGTAATTCCGATAGAAATTGACCAAGGAAACCATAATTTCTTGCCATAAACTAAAGTTGTGGTTCTCGAATAGAGGATAATGCAATGCAAATCATTTTGATACAATGTTATTCAACTGATATGATTAGATCATTGTTTCTATTTATAGTCCATGTACCATAGTAGTTTTATCATGGGTATTGGTCAACACTGCATTTAGTCAACCTTTGGTCAAACTTTATTCTGTTTATACCCTGGAGGCGGTCAAATGTGTACTCTTCTGTCTGTTTACAGAGAATTTATGACTCTACTCATTCTTATGGCATTCATTGAATTCAATTGGAGAAAATAATGGAATGATGTTGTGTTGTTTCTGCAATGTTAACCAATACCCTTGTGTTACATGATGAATGTAAATACTCTATTCTTGTCCATGTGATATATTATCAAATCTATGTAAATTAAAGAAAAGAGGGTTTCAACAAATTCCATTCTCTCTGTAAATTATAACCTGTACATTGTAAATGTGATGATGTTTCAAGAAAATTTGTTGCCAGACATGTCAAACCTATGTGATAAACTTCAAAGTATCTACAGTAACAGAACCAGTTTGAAACAATGAGGTTAGTTTCCTCATGAATATTCATTCAGATTTTACTTCAAAAGTTTATTTACAGTAAGACATTTCTTTCTACATTGCAACAATGACATGGAGTTTTGGATCTGTCTTTCATAGATGTTATGAACCTGTTTTATTTTGTAATGTAATTGTCTGTACTATTATATCATGGGGATTTTCTTTTTTCACAAATTCCTGCTAGATATTCATTCATCTATGGAACACAATTCCAAAACTTTCATGATATTTTGACATTTTATTTTGTATTTCATTTCGAGTGTTACTTGAATGAGAACTATGTAATGTGAAAGCAAAAAAAAATGTACATGAATGGACGATATGAAATTAAAAAAATAACTTTAATAATGATGAAATAAATGATTAAATAAGTATATATTATTGAGACATGCACCAGAGTATAACTTCAATTTATTCAATGGCTTTTTGGTGTTATATCTGATATTGCTTGTTGAGGTGAATTAGTGTAATCATATGAATATTGTGAATTCTGTTAAATCCTTTGGCAAAATGATTTTCAGTGTTTCACTGTAAGAATATCACAATATGAATATGAAATTCCTGTTAGTGATGATGATTATTATATTGATGTTGATGACTTTGATGATAATGATGATGATGATGATGATGATGATGATGATGATGATGTTGATAGCTTTGATGATGATGATGATGATGATGATGATGATGATGATGATGATGATAATGATGATGATGATGATATTGATGGTGATGATGTCGATGATGATGATATGATGAGGATGATGATCATGATGGATGATGGTGAAAATGATAATGAAGATGATGATGATGATGATGACGTGGCAAGCAATTTAAAAAGAGAAAGTAGAATACAAATAGTGCGTAAAATTTCACACAAAACTTGCACTTTATTACATTTTTTCTCGAATGAATCAGATTAAATAAAATTGAAGACAATTTAGCTAAAAAATATACATCAAAACCTGTCGGCTAACTATTTTGCACAAATATTTCAAAATTGATCACAAGAACACTAAATTCAAGACATTAGTTACAATATTATTCCTTTTTTATTGATGTATAAAAGTTACTTTTATAGTTTCCTTTGATTCTTCATAATCATTTACATCCTACATCAAATAGACAAGGTTATACAAGTACACAATATAAAACTGTATGTCACCAATACAACAATAGCACAACATTTTCTTTGGAATTTTATTAAAGCACCCTTCATTGCTCAAGATCAAATATTGAAATGTGCAATCTTAATATTTATATTCTATTCTTTCAACCCTTCATTGGTTGAAATTTCTCCAAGTCGGAGATATTTCTTCAGTTCCTACAGATTTGACTAAGGCAAGATCGAGTATATTACCTCAGCGTCAAGATTATGCTTCTAAATATTTCCAGAATAGTGACGTGATCCCATTGTTGTTCATACAAAACTAGATTGGAGAATTTAAATCCAACATCTTTGTTGACAAATAGCATGCATAAATTCGATTATGACATTGATATACAGATATAAACTCAATTTAAAACAGCAATGCTTGCATATTCTTAAAGAACTTTAGACATCAAACCTGTACACATTAAAACCAACTTGTCCGGAATCGATTAAGAAATAGCAAGGTACAATTGTATTCACTAATATTATGTCCAGTGATTTCAATATGTTATAGTCCATTGGCAAACCTGTACACCCCTTCCGCATCTATCACTTGTCCAAAGTATGTTTTGATTCAATTTTTGAGCCCATAAATTCATTAATTATCCTCTCTTTACCTGCTATTTTAAATTAGAAATAGATTGGTGATGTGAACAAAAAATAGCGCCACCCTTCTTCTATCTTCCCCGCCGCCCTTTACCTTTCCTCTATCTTTTAAAACCTTGCATGATGAAAAAATTAAAGTGTTATAAAACAACATCAACAAACACAGAAAAAAAACATGAAAACAATTAGTGTTGCTTTCTCTCATAAAAAAAAATTGTTTAGCTGTTTATAGTGATTTAAGAGCATTTAATAGCATTTATAGCATTTAATTCCCATCCTTGTGCAGTATATATTCTGAGAGGTTTGCACCTCTGCAGTCAGTTAGAGAGCAAAATGAAGATATTGAGGATGTCGAAATATTCCTTCACCATCCTCCATAATGTCGAGTCTGAAAGCATGAAGAATAGATAGAGAATAAATACAGCCAACCCTCCTCATTGCCTCTCATTATGTACCATATCTACTTAATATTATAAAGAATATGATGCTATATAGAATAAATACATCAGTCTTTATTTATTCTTTATCTGTATATCTGCCGAAGAGTCTAAAAAGTCTACAGAATAGATTGATGATGGGCTAAAACATCCTCTCCCCCTCTCTCTCTTCTTCCATCAGTCCCTCTGTACGAGCCTATCTGTTTAAAAGGCTAAGTAGCACATCGATAGCCTCTCCCAACCAAGCGCTATGAAAGTGAAGATCTTGAGGAAAGGACCATGAGCCCACCATGAGTCCAATCCTTTCCCTCCCATTTCTTCCTACATCCCTCTTGTAGAATCCCCCTCCCTTTTCCCCCTCTCCTACCTCCCTCATACCCTCTGTACCGGTCTATCTGCTG
>BQKZ01001518.1:22082-39157 GCA_036244855.1 Temnopleurus reevesii
TGGTAATCTACTGTGTGAATTTTCATAGAAAGAACTTATACACCTGGGTTGTGTTTCATAAAGATGTCCACAATGATATGCATGACTGGTAACCCTTTCCTGCACTAAATAATCCCTATGTCACTGAATAAACACCAAAAAAAGGGTCACCAGTCGTTTGAAGTATTGTGCATACCTCTCAAAACGGCTCTATGAAACAAAACCCTGGTATTTTAATAAGTGAGGGCAACTGTTAGCTTTCGTGCAAGCATCATTGATACTATTCGACACAAACTGGTTTAAAAACCACCATTATAAGACACCCTCTCCTCCTCTGCTCTCGAATAGTTGAGCAACTTAACTAGTGAGAATCAAACATTTTTACTCAAGTCCTGCTACCCCACATGGATATACCTGCTGGTACTAACTTTTCTCTGATTAAGTTTGAAATGTCAGTGCCGTATTTTGGCATATTTGAACTTTTTTGTTAATCTCAGCCAGAGGTAGTCTCATGGTACAGGCCCTTTTACAATAATGCCAATAGAACGTTTAATAGCTCCTTGAGAACTAAACTCATTTTATGTTTGATATAATAAGACTAAGACATCAACCAAATAAAATAAAAAGAAATAGACAGAACTATTGAAAAGTTACATTTGGTTAACAGGGAATAATTTTGCTTTTCACATTTGATTAGCAGTTACAGACATAGAGGAAATATTTTCAATATTTAACATACATGTACAGCTCTACGTGGATGCGATACCAGGAAAATTATTCCCTGGGTTAAATAAGGAGCCTTTTGTCTCTGTTGTGCAGGGATGCAAACCATTCTCGAATATGAATGTGGTACAGATTAAAATAGGAATAGCGCAACAGCTGAACAAACGTGAGAGCAAACAGGACAACAATTCCCTCAATCTCACCCATTCACTTCTTTTGAAAGCCTTGAGTTCATAAAAAGAGATTATTCTAGAACCGTTAGCATCTCTGGTTGTATTTGGGACGAGCCTCTTCTGATATAAATAATAAGTGTAATTTTCCAAGGGTTTTGGCCAAGAACTTAAATTGTATAGATTTGACCTCCTACCCATTCACACTAGTACTTGTTCAACTATTTGCCATGACATACCATTGGCATGATACAAACAACAGATGGCGCTACTGTAGAATTAAGTGCCTCAATTATTAGGTCACTAAAGATCAACCAGATTTCGAGCAAGACACACATGGCACAATAGATACTGTTTCCTTGCCATCAAATGACCAATGAAATTGTTTCAACATGATATTTAATCAATTTTCTCCTTTTTGTTCATATCAGTTGCCGATTGTTAAATGACTCTGGGCTGAGTGAAAATAATTATTTCACATGATTCAGTAGTGTTGCACAATGGATTTGTGTAAAAGTACACAGGATTCTTTAGAACTGAAACCATTATCAAAATTGATACACAGAGAGCTTATAAAGTATACGGTCTCTTATTTTAATTTCTATGTGACTCTTATTATTAAATGCATTGGTTTTCATTTCACAATCACAGACCTCCCAACCTTAAAGAAGAATGAATCCTAGAGGATAATATACACCTATAAGAAAGGTATCCTATACCACTACTAATCAGACTGGATCAAGCTCTAAAATAAATTCAGAAAAGTGTAAATTTCCCGATATTTTAGAACAGGTCTTCGTCTGCTATCACATTACAAGGGGGCTGCCATTTTGTTCTGAACAGATATTTCGACGTGAGCTATTGATATCATTTTGTATGGCAAGGGAAATACAAATTAAACTGTAAAATAGTTCAATCTTTGGCAAATAAAATACGTTATATTGGAAAAAAATGTGTAATAGGTGTCCAATATTTTAGTACGACTTATAAAAAATAATTCAGTCTTCAATTCATCTGTTTATACTAAAGAAATGTGCTTTTAGTGGACTTGCCTGGCATAACAGCATTTCCTTTATTTAGCAAGGCTTCTAGGTATTGTATTCTATTGTTTAAATACAGGTGAAAACGTAGCGTTTTGCCAAAGACCCTATATAAATGCAAATGCATGACTTTAAAAGGCCACCCTGTACCGCAGATTTTTGTTTTTGTTCTGGTCTTCATCTGATGGTATAATGCTAAAGAAAGTGATATATACAATGGTTTAAATAGCCAACCGATAATACAGATTCCTTTCTTTCATTTGTTTTGTTACAAGGAAACCTGGACTCTACTCCGCAAAAACGTCATTACTCCGCAAAAACGTCACGCCCATGCCAATAAAACACGATTCGAATGAACAAAACTTTCTTTTTAAAAATAAATCCAGACCAGTTTTAAGATATTGAAATATATGACCATATGTAAGGTATATTTTTATTCAAATTCAAAGCTTATATTTCGACCAAAGACGTTCTACCCGGGGATAACAAAATACTTTCTCGTACCAAATAACAAAATGATAGCCCCCAGGGTATTGCTAGCAGACGAAATCTTGGCTCAGAAACTGAAAATTTATCTCCTTATGCTGTTTTTTCTTGTACAATAAAATATTCCATTAAATCGGTAAATATTATACCTACTGAAATAAGTAAATATACTTTTTGGGTTTCAATCCCCTTTAAAGACTATTACAAAAAAGAGGGATAATTTTGCTAAAAACGAGGGAAGAATAATGATTTCCATAGGAAAGTGTAGTACAATTATCATGAAAAATCATAATATGCAATGAAAACATGACTTCAGAATGATGAAAAACCATATTTATCCTTCCATAACGGTTGGGAGGTGTGCATTCATACTGTATTGAGCCATGCAATAGCTTTCTACTTATGCCTGGTGAGAAAACAAAACCGTCTGATATCATGATATAAAACAAATAAGGGTTACTATGTTAATGCAACAGAAAAAAAATCACCCACACAAACTATTTGGTCAAATTTGGATTAATCAATTTCATTCAGCTACAACGTTTCATGTAGTATTGTTTTGTATATTTTCTTTGTCTACAGTTACCCTATATAATTAAACATTTATTTACCGGATACCTTAATTACAAGCTATGCTTTCTTGGTTTCTACCACAATGCAGTCTATTAATTTTGAAATTTTGTATATTTCTATATTCTTTTGCTTAAAATGAATTGTATTACATTGTATTAATTTGAAATTTGTCAATAATTTGCTGTTATTGTGGAAATAAATGAAATGAAATGAAAATACACTACTCAAAATGAGTTTAGAATCTCTCTAAATTATGCATATGAAGTTGTAATCAAGTGTGTTTTTTATATACTATACCTCTGAAAATGACCAAATGCAACTGTTATGAATGTCATCAAACATACTGTGCACAATTTCATGCATGAGCAATCTAATTTATTGAATGAATGTTGTTTCTCGCTCCAGTACACATCTAAAAAAGTGCAACTATTCTGAAGCGATACAATAAGAAAGTGATCCCTAACTTATTTTGCATACTGTAGAACAGTCAAAATTTTCAAAGACCTCATGATATTCCTTTATTACAGTGAAACCTCTTAATAACGAGGTCCTTGGGACCATGAAAATTACCTTGTTATATCAGGTTTCTCACTATATCAGGGTAAAAAAAACCAAAGAACTATAAAGAGCTGGGACCAATAAAATCACCTTGTTATAAAAGGTATCTCGCTATAACCGACCTCTTTATAACGAGATTCCACTGTATTGCCCTCTCAGGCATTCATAATTCTTACACTATTGCACTCTTAGGGGGTGTTGTTCAAAATCAACTGCAAATCAACTGCAACTTTGCGAATTGCAACACGCATTTTCATTCGCGCACGGTATGCACATTCAACAAGAAACAATGATTTTGATTGGCACGTTCCGATCAACTGCAACTTGCGATCAATTGCAACTTTTGAACAACACACCGTGAGGCATCCATTAATTGTATATTGAGACCTACCTCCAGGTGTAATTTCTTGTGCTTTGGAGAGGCTGTCATGAGCATCCTCGTAGGAGTGTAGATGATAGCGTGCTACTCCTCTCCTATAGAGAGCTTTGCCATTACTCTCACATCTTTCAAGTACACGATTGCAGTAATATTCCACTTTGCTATAGTCAGGGTCTTGCTGTTGAAGAAGGCTTGCTGGAAGAAGCAATGAAAATAAAGATAATATTCAGACAATATTCATAATCAGGACAAAACAAGTGGATGAGATCTTGTTCATTATAGGAAATCGCAACAAAACAGTCTGTACAAATACTCAATATACCGTAAAGCAGGATGAAAAAGTATGCACAAGTGAACAGGGACATCTCAATATCACATTTTTTATCGCTTTTTATTTATTTTTCACAGATTGAAACTTAGAATATTTCTCCCTGAAGCGGATGCTTTTAATTNTATAGTCAGGGTCTTGCTGTTGAAGAAGGCTTGCTGGAAGAAGCAATGAAAATAAAGATAATATTCAGACAATATTCATAATCAGGACAAAACAAAACAAAATTCCAATTGTTTGAGCTGCCTAGATCTCAAAATCCTTGGTGCGTGCATGCTGTTCATCCCGGCATTCCTGTTTGCCCTTTTTTAGGGTATTCTATAAATGTACAATCAAAATATACATTGTCTTTCCACAAGGCAAAGCCCACACTAAAGACCAAATATCCATGAAATTAAGAGGCAATTGGTCTTTCTATATATTTTATTTTCATTTTTATCTGGATTTGTCATTGGACAGCTTCAGGCTTTAAAAAATCATTGCCATAGCTGCAATACTCATCTCATTATTGGCACAGATTCTGCATGGCCATCTCCACTGTATATTTTTTATTGAATTATGTGGACGCCCATGCGTTATAGATCGATCCCAATTTATCAAGCACTGCCTAAAAGTGGCATGTGACCAGCTGAATTTACCTGCTAAATTGTTCAAACAGCTCAGTTCAATGTCGGCTGCCTCTTGCAGTAAGTTCTGAGGTATAGTGGCCCGATTCAGGTCATCAATAGAGCCTGCAGGTGATGGTCTGGCTAAACCAAGGGCAGCTTTCATATCTCTTCTCGTTGCGCCCATGTCAAGGTCCTTCACGTACATCAGGGCTCTGTGGTATTTACCAATAGCAGCCTTGAAATCTTTGTTCTTGTAGCACTCATTGCCGGCATTCTTGTAATCACTTGCTTTCTGCAGTCTCTGTTCGGCGCTCTGTGTACAGCCGGCTGTTGAATCGCTGGAAGTAGAAGGGCCAGCTTCAGCCATGATGGTAGCTTACGTCTGTATGCTGTTTCGAGATAGAGGTAAACTCTTCTTTGCTTTCACACAACAACAGAAAACCTAAAGGAAAAAAAAGAAGGGAAAAAAGAGCAAATTTATCCCACGAATAGAAATAACTTGAATTAAGAGCTCCGTCATTTGTAATAAACTAGATACTGTACAATGAAAACTTTTATTTTTGCGAACATATATTACCGAATGTACAGGAAAATGCAGGAATCTAGTCTATGAGTATGAAAGTATCACTCTCAAATAGCTTCCAATATTGTCAGCCCTGTATAGAAATGTTAAAGTTAGATCTATCTAATCCAAATCTCTCTGTTTCTCTTGTGTCCTTCCTCCGCCGATATCGGAAATCGTTGGCATGGGTTGCCGTTTCCATTATTAGAGGTCTTGTGGATAGATTCTTAAGACATTAAAGAAGCGATTGAAAATCAGATCATACAGTAAAATTGTGACAAAAATGAAAATCATTAGAATTTGTGTATCCCAAATTTCCCACAGGAAACACATGGGGAAATTGCAACTTCGATATACACAAATTGAAGGGTCTGCTATATTTCTTGTAATTTGTGTGGGGGCGGAAATATCAAAACGTGCTGAAATCTTTAACATTAGAATACCCAGAATTTTCTCTTTCCATACATACCAATGAGGACCAGAATAAATCAGACCATACTAATTACCTGATGAAAAATTACAAAAAATGTGACAATTTTTTGCCCGATTCTGGCATAATTTTCTGCAGACACTTTTGATGTGCTTGCAGACACCTTAACCTTAGATATACTAGTTCATCCCTAAATAACTTGCGTTCATTTAGTCAGCCGGGGACCTCATCCACTAGTCTGCAAGCACAGACCCTAGGCTTTCGGTGTGTGCATGTGCAGAGCCTGATACAGGGAATGCATTGTGTGACTATATCACCCACAACACAGGTTCTTTACAGTGTGTGATGTAGTTACACAATGCATACCCTGTATCACGCTCTGCGCATGCATATACCAAAAGCCTTGGGTCCGTGCTTGCAGACTACTCATCAACCTCTAGACTTGCGTAAAGCGAGAAGGGACTTTAAATAAGGCTCTCTCCATCCTTCCCGATTATCGGAAATGCGAATGCTTTCTCACAGCCCCGAAGCAAGAAATTTCAGAAAAGCAGCTAAAATGTCAATCAACTGTTAATCTAATGTGAAGGCTTAAAGGTAGAATGCTTCTTTTTTAGCCTAAAATTTGACTTTCCAAGATCGATTGTTGTGCTATGTTGAAGAGTACTAAATGTTAGAACTTATCACCAATCAATTAAGCACAAAGATTGGTCATGGTAAGCGCATTTATATGTATTCAATAATTAATAATTCTTTTATTCGGGCCTCGAATTAATGGAATTAATGGACCGTTCGATCAAAATTCAAAACAGCCGTTGACCCCTCGTTGATCAATAGCGCAAGAGTCTCTCTCAGTGCATATTCCGCATGGTGTGGCAGTGTATTGAAGTGCACACTGTATGTGCTCTTACAATGTTTTGTGTGTGTGAGGTAATACTCTAGGAGTATCGCGATACCGTTAATGTCAAGATGAATTATGATAGAATAGATTTTTACTTGAATTGAATAGTCTGGACTACATTCGACCAAAATACTTCATAGAGGTCATTATTTTGACATATCCAAGGTACACAACAAGTTATAAGCATAAGCCATAACCGCAATGCATGCAAATGTAGTTTTCTACTTTAAGCCGGAAAGCCAGGTCAATAATTCAGTCAGCTTGAAAACTAATCTGTAATCAGAAAATATCTATAATACAGGCCGACGAGAATTGTTTTCGTTGTAATTGTTAGGTAATTGACGCCACTTTGTATGGATGTGGTCAGGTCCTCTGAGATTTAAAGGCAAAATTACCAAACAAACTTACGATTTTGTACCCAATTCTTGGCTACATGAGCAAAAAATTATCATTGCAAAAGCTTCCTTAGTCACATGCATAGAGAAGTCACAAAGTTTGACTTCATCGTCAGACATCACACGTACGGTACACACACACACACTCACACGTGCATGCACGCCTAGTCTCAGGCAAGCCCAGCAGAAACTAGCCGGGAACCGTAGCCGGGCACCGTAGCCGTACCGCCGGTGGAAGTAACGGCTACCAAACCGGTTCGAAGATCGCTCTACCCAGCTCAACTACTTCGGTTAATTTGGTTGCAACAGAAGTAATTTCTAACATCTCTGTGGTAAGCAAGAACGAAAAAGGGTCACCATATAACCAAAAAATTACCTTTACCTTAGCACCTCAAAGGAAAGTGTAAATAAATGGGCACATGGCTTTTCTCGAACAGATCGGAGGACAGCACGATGTCGATGACTGTGATTCAGGAAGTCAAGATATTGTCCCACATACTGATTTTTGTGTAACTTTTAAGTAGGCCTATAATATTTATAAGTTAACATTTGATTGAGTCGAATAAAACTTCTTTATTTTAATAGCTGTGTAAGGTCGTTATTTGGGCATTGGTTAGCTTTCTTGTTTGTCTGATTTTCCCTTTAAGTTCATTGAATTGACTGTCTAGCTTTTAAATCATAAATGAGATTTTCATACATTCTTATTATTCCATTTCACTTTTTCAGTTGCCAAGTAGTCTGGCATTGTCCTATTCTCTTCTTCCTATTCAGATATCACTTTCATCACCTGTCTATTCCTCTCCTTTCAATCTGCTATGCTCCTCCATTCCTTCTTTATTCAGGTGTGCTCACTCATTGCATCACTTAGCTCGATGCCATCTAGCTTCCTAATTATTCGGGCTTCATTTGACATTTTACACTTTTAAGTTTATGTTATCATTCTCTTTTATCAAACTGACATTTACATTTATATTTACATTGTATGTTTATCTTACGTGCCAGTAGCTGACTAACGTAAAATGTAAAATACCAGATTTAAAACGTTAATATTCATGAATCCTGGCTTGAAAGTTGGATATAATCGAACTATATGCATCACTCACCTGACTCTTTAGTTCAGCTCATCAAGTTCAATCATTCTTGCACTCTTTCATGGTCATTCTCCTAGCTCCTCATCCGTTTTGCCACATCATCCCATATCTCTTATTGGTTCTTTTCTTGAATTGGGTTGATCCATTTTAGTTAGGTGTATCTACTTTATCTTTTGTCTAATGATTCATTTAAATATGTTAATATGTATTCATGTTAATTTGATATGAACCGGTAGGCAAAGCAGCCATCTTGTTTTCAAAATAAAATCAGAGCAGTACTGGACTTCATCGAGTCAAGTTCCCTTTCTTGTGTTCCTCTCTTGAGTTCTCCTAAGTTATCTCCACACCATCTTTTGATACTTAGAGGATTGAGAAAGACTTTATTTTACACCCCAACAACGTTCATTTCCCTACCCTACAGCTGTTTTATGGGAAGGTACGCCCCCTACCCATATTAGGAGAGGGATCAAAAGTAACATTGCTTGTCCATTGTTTAGGTTTTCCGACAAAACAGGAATTTGCCTCCTTTAAAGCCTTATGCCATTATGGCAGCCATATCCGGATTCGTGTGCAGGTGCAAGGACTGGAGCCCAGGTGGCGTTGTGAGTGTGACCTGTGTACTCTTGATCTTGTCAAAAGTCTAAGTTAGGCGTTAGCGACTTGTTTTTCTTTGTCACTCAGCTGAAGCAGTGGCAAGTAAAAAAAATGTTCTTCATCTCAAATTTGGCGCCCCTAGAGGAGTAGAGGCTGAGTGGGGCTGACAAGTAAAACAAAAAAAATCTTTACCTAAAGACGTAAAGTAAAATTTGTTGCCCCTCAGTGATTTTGGTTCCTTTTTTACCTCAAAGTTGATGGCTACCTAGCTCTGACCCAAGGGGGGGGGGGGGGGGGGGGGAGGGCCAAACCCCCTCACGGTGTGCGCAACGATTAAATAAAAAAAAATCTTTACCTAAAGACGTAAAGTAAAATTTGTTGCCCCTCAGTGATTTTGGTTCCTTTTTTACCTCAAAGTTGATGGCTACCTAGCTCTGACCCAAGGGGAGGGGGGGGGGGGGGGGAGGGCCAAACCCCCTCACGGTGTGCGCATGGATTAAATAAAAATCAAACTTTTCAAATAGCGAAGGTTGGAAACTGCTCCCATTTGCACAATGGTTGATTCATGATGAACATTTTGAAAAGGCGCGAAGGTTTCCAATATTCCCCATTAATACTGAATGACAGTGCGTACAGGCAGCTACAGACTTCTTGGGGATTGAACCACCCCTCCCCCGGTCAGGCAGATATTTGTTGGCTTCAGGCTAAACTTTTACCTTGCTTTATGACACTCTCACAATGTCAGTGTCCCAAAAGATGAAATTCAAGAGTATAGGAAAATATAGCCAAGTCTGAAAATGACTCAAAATGTGTAAGATTAATTCAAATGCCATGGAAATTAAATGTATGAAGGTCTCTGTGACTATATCATGGGGACAGACGCCAATGTGTAGATATGAAATGAAAATTATTGGCATCGAGTAAGTCAAAATTCATACTCCTTATCAAATAATTTCCAATGTACCACAGATGTATATATTTCTTCACCAACTGTGATGTAAATTATTCCTTTTACACCCCACCCCCTTGTGGGACTAGCTATATGAATTCTTAGATTATGAATCTTTTCTCTTTCTTAGGACTTGAAAGACGACAATCCCATTCCCATCCACATAAGATGGCCAAGTCAACAAAGTCAAAGACGATCAAGAAATCAAAACCAGGTGCCGAGAAGGAAAGTGATGCAAGCTTCAAGAAGAAGAAGAAGAAGAAGGTGGTGGAAAAGCATAACACAGATGCCCAGAACGAAAGCGATGTAAGCTTCAAGAAGAAGAAGAAGATGAAGAAGAAGGTGGAAAAGCATAACACAGGTGCCCAGAACGAAAGTGATGTATCCTTCAAGAAGAAGAAGAAGAAGAAAGTGGAAAAGTTTAACACAGGAAACACAAGAAGCGTAGAACAAATAGGTGATGCTGTGAATGCTGGATCGATGCTGAAAACTTTGAAGAAAAAGAAACAAAAAGATGATGACCATCTTAGTTGTGTAACAGGAGGGGTTACTGAAATAAAACAGGATAAGTCAAAGTCTTCTAAAGGAAAAGGAAAGAGATCTAAAGATAACCAAAACAATTCTGAAACAAAACTTTCAAAGGAAAAGAGGGAAGTGCCAATTGAGGAAGGAAGTCAAGGCAGTTCAATAGACTTTGTCCTTCCAAATGAAATAAATCAATCAACGAAAAGAAAGCGAGAAATGGACAATCCTACAACATCTAGAAAGAATAAGTTTCCAAAGAAAATGATACAAACTGTGCTTGATTTTGACAGCAGTTCAACAAACAGTTCCACAGATGATAGAGAAAGTAATAAGACGAAGAAAAGAAAAGACGTAATCAAGAAAAGGAGTAAATCAAACTCGGGATCCATGATGAAAAAGAGACCCAAAAGTGATGCCAGTTTGAATGATACAAACAACTCAGAAAGTTCTGAGAAGAAGAAGATAACAAAGAAAAAGAAAGGAAATAAAGTTGCAAAAATTACATCAACAAATTCTGAAAGGAATAAGTACAATGTGGAGAATAACAAAGTGAACGGTAAGGATGATGACCGCAGTGATCACAATTCTTTGAATGAAGGAACCCCAAGAACTTTGCGGAAAAGCTCTGCGAAGAAGATCAAGAGAATGAACAGTGTGTCTGATTTAAAGAAGAAAACCTTAAAGGAGATGCATCATGCTTTCTCAATTCAACACAATGAACTTGCCAATCATATCAAAGGTAAGGGGAGTTTTGGAAGCCCACCCCGGCATACACGCATTCTGGGATTTGGGGGCCATGACCTACTAGGAATTTTTGGCACCCCCCCCCCCCCCCCTTCAAGAGCTGACAAGCCAAAAAAAAGGTCTTAATAAAGCTTAAATTTTGCATCCCCTCAATAAATTTACACCGCACTGAGTATGAAAGATCCTCAGTTCAAATTTTGCATTGCCCTCAGCAATTTTGCGTCCTTTTTACCTAAAATTTCGCCCCTACCTAGTCCCCACTATGCGCACATGCCTTGCATTCATGCAATTTGTAAAAATCAGTTATTTTGCCTTATTTTGTTCATAGAGCACTTTATGTACACTAAATATGTAATCCTTAGGGGCCTTAATTGAACTATATATTTTGAAATAATCAAATAAGATAAGGCAAGGATTTTTTGTTTACAGTGTGACACAACATTACCTGAAAATAAGGTGAAAAGTACAGAAAAGTTCACTGGTTCTGGTCATATGGAACAAAGGGTTGTCCAAGGATGGACTGATGTTTACTGCTTTTTCTTTGAGAGATCTTAACCCAAAGTGGAAACTAATAGCACTCATACTGTGTGATCGCTTTTATTGGGTGCGAATGACAACCCTTTTCGTCAATAAAATTTCAACTGGGTGCGTAGACCACTGCACCAGCTCATTTTGAATATCAATTGATGAATTGTATTCTCCAAAGTTAAAGTGATGACGTTTCAAATCAGTAGAAACATGATGATTTGGTGCAGCATTGAGCTTCTGAGTATTTTGACAAAATTAGACAAAATATCTGCCCAATGTTGAAAATTGGCTTGTGGAACTGACTTTGCTAGCTATGGTTGTGTTTCATATATCTGTGCATATATGTAGGCATAACTGTATTAACAAATGGTAATCCTTTATCGCACTCGATGATAACTCATGGCACTGAATAGCACCAAAGAAAGGATCACCTGTCATTCGTCCAATTGTGCCTAGATCTACGAACAGCGTTATGAAACCCAACCCTGGTATTTAATTTCAGTCTTTGAAAATGATTGATATCTCCTTATCTTCACCCCCTCCTTTCTTCTACTTCTTTCACTTCTTCCATTTTACACTATTATTTTCTTTTATTTTTTAATTTCTTCCCCACCTTTGGTGATGGGAGAGAGGTCCATATCAGAGGTTCCTCTCAGTAACCCCCCCCCCCCTAAGTATATCCCATACAATAGTTATTAATCTATTTTCTTTGCAGTTATTTATTTTGCTTTGATCATTATTGCAATATAATTCTTCTCCTGGAAATAAAAATGGAAAAATGAAAGTTGGACACCACAGCATATCATGGTGCAGGTACGTGTACACTACAGAGTCTGAATTATTTTAATGCGTTTTATCATTTCCCCACAGATCAACTCTACCCCGACGGTACAGAATCTTCAAGTTTGGCAGTGGTGTCGGCCATGTTGAAAGAATGCATTCTCGGAGAGCGATGGGAAGATGCAAACAGACTTCTATGTGCGAAGTGTTTGTACATGGATCGTAGTCCCGTTTTGATTGGTCTCTTCAAGGTAAGCTCTATTTAGTTCTCCCTATCGCATTCATTTTCGGACACAGACATTTGCTGAAATAATCTCCTTGTTCTATTCAAATAGATCTTGTGTATCAGGAAGGTGCATAATTTTTCTCAAACAGCACATTCGATTTTGAACCGAATAGAATTATTTATTTTTTTGTATGGTTAAGCTGGCTTATGGTTTATCCCTTCGATATCAATAACCGATACCCTTCATATAAAATGGAAGTTTGGGGTGCAAAACGGAGTAAACTTGTCGCAATACAATCAGTAAATGTGATGATTTTCCTGTTATTTTCAAATAATTTTTGTTTCAGTTCGGAGTACATGTCCTTCAGAATCATCCAAGAGGAAATACAAAGAGCACGGAGGATTTCTATCTGTAAGAAAGTTTATCATGCATAAATGTCATCTTTTAAATCATAAATGAACAATCTTGTGTCATACATGTGTTATAATGTACTTAATGTACGATCATGAATAAAGAAATATTTAACATGATTTCATTTTATTTTTTCCATTGTCCCCATGACCTCTGATTGGTAATTTCTATTTTATTACTAAACATTCACCTAAATTAAGTTCCAGACAAATAAATTCAAGAAAATTGATTTATTATATTTAAGATGGAATATATATAACCATCGACCAATCTCTCAAATATGAAATTCCTTACTGAATGCAGGAGTGCAATAGGTTCTTTTTTGGTCCAGACATCTCTGCCCAACGTTATACTATCTCTATCTCTTTTTTTTTTTTTAAAGTTCGGGTTGCCTTGAATGCTTGCTTTTAATCAGGAGGGTTATTGGGCACAACCAAGTAATGTTAATTGATCTGTTTTTCAACCATCTGTTATAAAATAAATTTTTCTTTCAGATTGATGAGAAAGATTGACTTCATCAATTCATATCAAGAGAAGCTAGAGCACGCCCTCTTTGTGTTACAGCAGGACAGGATGGAAGATGCCCTTAGCATTCTGACAGATGTTTGGAGCACGAGTCGAAGTGGTTACATCTTCAACCCCAAAAAAGAAGGAGTATGTCAATCACTTTAAACATTTTAAAAACATCAAGTACTGTTTTGGATAATTTTATTTTCAGAGCCACTCTCGGCAATTCAGGAGGTCTGTACACTATCTCACAAATTCAGACGCAATGCAGCAGGGAGGGGGGCTCCCCAAATATATATATATATATATTTTTTTTTTTACCAGTGTGAGTGCTGCATATGATTTTTTACAAGTGTGTGTGCTGCATATGATTTTTTACAAGTGTGTGTGCTGCATATGATTTTTTACAAGTGTGTGTGCTGCATATGATTCTTTACAAGTGTGTGTGCTGCATATGAGAGAGAGAGAGCACAGACTTGTGTGCAAGGTGTGTCAGTGGTTATACCCCCTCTCTCTAAAAGAAGAGTCTACCCCCAAAATAATAATTTTTTAAAAGGAGCAGAAAAAATAGGTGAGTAGAACAAAAAAAGTTTGAAGGAAATCGGACAAGTAATAAAAAAGTTAAGTTACTCGCACCAGAGCACCATCACAATTTTACTGTACTATATGTGAGCAACTTGTTTATACACAATGGCACCCTTTTATGGCACACAGCAAGTTTCTTCATCCCAGTATAGCTTTGTATGTGAGCTGCATCAAGGGATTATTGGATCAAGTATCAAGTAAGATTTTTTAAAGATTTGAAACAATGAGGAAATCAGTAAAGACTTTCTGACATGTGGCCAATTTGATGACATCATGGATGCACAGCTAACCAGAACTTCCATTATATTCATGGTACAAACTTCATCATTTCTGCAGAAAGGTACAAAGTTTGTATGAATGTAAACATGCAAATACGGAATCTACATAGTTATCATGAAGATATCCGATAGTTTGAATTTCTAGGACATTATTTTTTTTGGGGAAAAGTAGCATTTTATTACATTAATATGAATACAATAAACGGTCAGATGTGCACCTATGACGTCATCAGTTGCCAATTTGTCTAAATATTTAAGCATTCATAACTTTCTTACTAGTTATCCGATTTAACTTAAACTTGTTTGTTCTGTTCATTTATTTTTTCTGCTCCTGTTGAAGAAATATCATTTTTTGTTGAATCTTTTTATATTCTGCCTCTGCAATATGTATGTCTCAATCAAAGATATATTTCTGTCTTGTAGACTTACCCCTGTTCGTACAAAAGCAGCACCAAATAAATATTTTACTGTTAGCATGCTGTCTGTCTTCTTGAAAAGAGATAATCTGACCCTTAACTATAGATAGTTACAATTTAATATATCATCTTGCAGTAAGCACATGATTTTTCTCTTTACATGACCTTTTTATGCACACTTTCCTGAAAAGCCTGCAACATGGAACCAATTTTTATATGCATTTATGATTTATTACTGTGTGGTATAATCATAAATTGCCACCACAAAACAAATTTTTATACAAAATTCCTCTTTCATGTATGTTTCATGAAATTAACATACTACCGGGTGCAGCTTGATTGGGCAATTGGCATTGCATCATTAGAATAAACTTTTCCGCAAATTCTTTGTTTTCTCCGCAGATCTGGAAGAAATTATGTCATGCCTATGCTGGTATGCTGGAGTACTGTCAGTGGTATAAAAGCGCTAAGTCGAGAGGTGATGATGATCATAGAGAAGAAGGTAACTTGGGACGCGTTATTCAAAATCAATTGCAAATCAACTGCAACTTTGCAAATTATAACATGCATTTTCATTCGCGCACGGTATGCGCATTTAGCAAGAAGTGCTTGAAACCATTATTTTGATTGGCACCTTCCGATCAACTGCAACTTCCGATCAGTTGCAACTTTTGAACAGCACCCACTTGGACAGATTGTAAGAAATGGTCTTTACTCTCTCCTAAAGTCATGTTAGCTTCTTGTCTCTCTCAGGACATAGATAATAAAACGTTTGTATAAAGTGTAGCATGAGAAGTTGAGACATCAAGAAGAGGATAGCTAAGAACATTTATTGAATTTGGGCCCTGGTTGTAAAGATGTTTATGTGTCCGCCACGGCAAGGGGGTGCCAGAGGTATTACGTGTTTGGGTTGCCTGTCTGTGTTATGTGGGTCAATCCAATGTTTTTTTCAGAACTATTGTACAGATTTTCTCCAGTTTTGGCTCAGATATGTATAAACATGTGAGGTCAAAAATGTAAAGTTCATAGGTAAAAAGAAAAAGTGTAAAATTCACTGTAAGTAGTTTCCTTCAAGCAAAGTTGGAACGGTTTGAATATCATCTTAATTCTTTGGTCCTGTATACAAATGGAAAGCGCAAATACTGTATACAAGTTAATTTGGGGGGTCAATGTGTCAAAGTCCACTAGGTCTTTGAAGGGTATCTGAGGTCAAAAAGTATAATTCGTATATTGCTTAATTGCGTATGGATTACTAGTCATAAGCAAATAAATGTCTAGTTCACGATTGAGTCAGGCTCTGTATGTCATTATTAGGCTCCTTGTGAGCCTTTGTTTGTACGTCCCATTGTTTCTCTGTGTAAACTAGTCTTCGTACAGTTGTCATTTCATTATTCATGACAATTAATCAGTTTTAAAAATTTGATATTTTGAAAACTAAACTCCTTTTTATTGTCATGGAGTGTTTATAAGGTTTGGTTTAATGCATACTACCAACTAACAAATTATCTTTCCTCGACTCCGAAACCCATATCTTTTTTTATCAAATGTTCATTTTGACCCCATGCATTTTCCAGAATGATAGGCATACAGGCAGGTACCCCTTTAAAATGACTGTTTTATCATTATTGACTTGTCTGCCATTTGTTTCATGTAGCTTCATCAAAGGAAGGTGATGTTATCAGGAAACGAGCTCTTAAGCTCTTGAACCAGTTCAAAGGTGAACCTGGCGTCTGGGATATTTTCATAACGAAGCAAGTCAAGGTAGGTTATGTGTTCCCTGAAGATTTACTCTGGCTTTGATAATGAATGGAATGAAAATGAAAACTTTCACAAAATGAAACCAAACCTTATAAAGCGTATACTCAAAATTGCAAATAGATATTTATCCCAGATGATTATTGAAGAAAATGACAGATGAATGAGGAAACAGAAATAAGAAACTTGGTTGTTTCGGGCATGATAGCGAAAAATGTGTAAATATTTTACCTGAGTTCTATATGTAGGAAAAATAATTTACATTTTGAAATTATTGTCTTTACTAGTTCTGCACAAGTTTGACTTCAATTTTCTACCCTAGATAGGTCATGTGTGTGATAAAAATCATGTCGCATCTTTGCTTTGAAAATTAATTTTCTTTCTTAGAACTCCGACTTATCTTGGATGAAATTTATTTTCAATATTAGGTCATTTAGCCTGTATTGCAACACTGATTGATGTCTTAAACATTCTGTTAATTTCTCGAATAAATTTAACCTTGGTATTGGTCAAACGGTCAACAGACTTTAGAAATATCTCAATATGGACCCCCCCC
>BQKZ01001518.1:55105-72148 GCA_036244855.1 Temnopleurus reevesii
GACGAATTAAATAATTCTTATAAGTCTATGAACAAAGTTACCTGATTTTGTTAGCTTCCCATTTTTGCATATTTCTCTTTTCTCTAGTTTCAGTTTGGGCGCACTGTCTCACATGCTCTTTCATACACAAACGTTTACATGTCAAAATATTTTGGGGTGACCGTATACCTCTGACTAGCCTCTTCTGGCACCCCCGCCCCCACCCTTCCGTCTTCCACTGGCCCTGTCAATATCTACGTAAAATAATTGAAATTTTTATTTATGCAAAATCAATTAGAAAGAAACTGTCATATTCATTGTTTGACCACACAACATAACATCGCACACTTGATAGTGGGCGGATAAGGTTGAACAATTCAAGCGAGAAGTATTATTGTGATATGATTAATATAATCGGGTCAAAGGTCATTTACGTGGCAGACTTGACGTTCGTGCGACACCCTGGCACGGAAATAGTTCGAGAAATCATCATTTATCTTCATTCGACTCAACTTCAAGCATCAAGATGGGTCTTTGCAAATGCCCCAAAAGGAAAGTCACAAATTTATTCTGTTTTGAACACAGAGTAAACGTTTGTGAGCATTGTATGGTCGCAAATCATGCAAAGGTAAGTAATTATGACAACGATTAACGTTACGGTGGCGCATGGGAAATCCTGCCCGAAGCGCCCGCGAGCCAATCGACAGGGATCCGCTAGCTGCGTTGCTGTGACGTGGAGGCAACAAAGATCCGACACATTAACTTAATTGCCATTTCTTATCATGTTTAATATGAATATAATTCAGTCATAATGATGTTAAATATCGTTTGAATGAAGAGGTCTAACAGACTTCAGTGATTTAGTGATAAAACTGTAAACTTTATGCATTACCATTAGGCTAATGACTGTAATGTTTACAATTTATACATGGTGCGTGCAACTGGACTAGCCACTGAATTTTGGGTCTGCCAATATTAATCTGTATCACAAAACTTCATAATATTTGCTTTTGTTGGTACAATGTATTTAATTGTTGCTTGTCAAAAAGAAATTCTTAGCGCTCTATAAATCAAAAGTTTCTACTTTCTACTTTCTAGACAATGCCAATTTTTAAAAGAAATGACATAGCAAGATTGTCACAAGCATACTTGGATTGCAAATAAATGAAGCAAATCAATTCTAATAGATGAATGAGCATTATTGTTGCTGACTTGTTATTGTTTTTGTAGGTATCACATCAAATAATTTTTATCCCTTGATCAATATTATTTAGGGAAAACCCTGAGTTTATTGGCTGGTCGGCGTTGCGCGCATGGTGTAAAAATTGCAGATATCAACTCAGAAGTAAAAAAAATCTACACAGGTAGGCTAAACATGTTAAAAGTGTTTCCAAGTTCATTTTTCAATCAAAGAATTATAGTAAATATCCTGTCATTTCCTCGGCTTTCAGATTTAAAAAGATTTCTTGAAAATTTATTTGATATTTTTTTCACATCAGCTCAAAACACCCCGTCAATCAATGTTTCTCCATATTATATTAGGATAAGGCAAGAATTGTTTTACTCAACATAGGAATCACCAATTACATGCAGTTTACATTTGCCTGTAAAAAAAAGAACCGGGGGCTGGGGAAATCGCAATGTTCATTCAATGTGAATTGTATTAAAATACAGTCAACTCTGCCTAAGTCGAACTTGTCTAAGTCGAATAATTGTCTAAGTCGATGTGATTTTCTGGAACACATCATACAAAACCAGTGTTATAAGCCTCTTCTAAATCGAAATTCTCATAAGTCGAACAGATTTGTGTGGTCCCAACAGATTCGACTTAGGCAGAGTTACCTGTAGATTGATTTAGTTCTTTTCTTGTGTTTGTCTTGACAGTGTATTGTGAAATCATACTTGCAATGGCTCCAAGACAGTGATTACAGCACCAAGTGTTCACTGTGTAAGAATGAATTGGCAGAAGGAGATGTGGTCAGGCTATTGTGTTATGGTGAGTGTACATTGCATTTATGAATATGACTTCTTATTAACCATGGTTGTTCAATTGTAACAAATAAAGAATGTATTATAGATACCAAACTTCCCAGAAGGAACAAACATGCAACACCAGACATTTTTATCTCAATATGTTAATGAACTTGAATGAATGAACTTGAACTTGAATTTGTCAGAGATACCTTATATTCAATTTGAATTGAAAGCATTGTACTGTAAAATGTTCATTCACATTGAAATTTGGAAACTATCGGATCCTGTTTTTAAATGGATAGTTGAAGGTGAATGAAAATTGAAATGAAGTTTTTAAAATACTCAGCCTCAAAATAAAATGAAAGGCTGAAATTAAATACTGCCTCCATAAAAGTTGTAATGGAATTATTAGTCCTTTGGACCACATTGGTATATCTTGATTATATTGTAGATGTTACATGCTATCTTTAGAATTTAATGCAAACTATTGAGATATGAAAGGAAGCATTTATCTTATGGTAATCACTTAGAGTTCAATTACAGGATAACACAAGTATCTCAAATTGATAAGACAGTTGGTCCAAGCATGTAACTAATTTAAACACAAGCAGTCAAATCTTTTTGAAACATAAAAATCTGTTTGACTTGAGAGAAATTCAACTTGAATAGTCTAATAACACAGGTTTTATATAACTTGTACCCAAAATTTCCATTGACTTCGACTTACACATGTTTGATTTAGGCAAAGTTTTCTGTAATTTAACTTGGAATAAATCATCTTATCAATCTGCAGATGTCTTTCACTGGACATGTTTGGATGCTTACGCAAGGAATTTCCCACCTAACACAGCACCAGCTGGCTACACCTGCCCCTCATGTAACACCAGTATATTCCCCAGCTCTAACATGATATCACCTGTGGCCGAGTCATTAAGGAAGTACCTGGCGACAGTGAACTGGGCTAGGGCAGGACTTGGTCTGTCATTGGTAAGTGTTATACCTTTCATTAATCCCAGTTGCAATAGACTTCCATTTCATTGATGATATTTTGACTGTCAACCTGTAAAATTGTTTCTAAATTATTACAAAATCATGTTTCAGACCCAGCATTGGTTTGCAAAAAGAATGATTCAAGGGGCCGTATTATCAGGAAATGATAACTTTTTACAGTATGATATGTACCCTGATGATGAAAATCAAAAACAGTTTATGCATATTATCTCATTTGTAAAATGTCAGTAAACAGACCATACATGTACATATACTTATTTTTTATGATAAATATATCATCACCAGCGTTTCCAATACAAGACATTGGTCTGATAAACACAAAGTAATACTGACACTGACAGACTTTTAGATTGTGTGCATTGTCTATCAACTTGTTTGAGTGTGGAAATAGTTAAGATAATTTCTGCAATACTTGATTTGCAGTTAAACCACTGAATATAAGATTTCTTGTGCAGTTTTTGCAACATCCAAAGCCAGATATTTTTAGAACATTTTTATGAGAATCTGACCGCTTTTTTCACGAATTAGACTTTTGTAGAAAATTTTCTCTCTCATGAAATCTGATTGTATTTCCAAAGATCGAGGAGCCTAAGAAAGACTTGCCAGCACCAATGCCAGCGCCCTCAACCCCCACAACTCAATCCTTCGAACCCATGCCAGCAACCTCGCCAACAGCCATTGCTGTAGTCTCACCCCAACAAGCTACACCTACACCTGTCACAAGAGGGGGCTATGGGCAGACGACAAGGCCGCAGCCTAGGCAACCTGCAGCTCTGGGGACAGGGTCGAGTGGGGCAGCAATCGCTGAGAATGTAGGAGCACACACAAGATCAGACAAGCAGTTTACTACCGGAGGAGCAGGTATGTTCTAATGTTTTTGACGATTGTAGATTCTTGGAGATCTGCATCGTTTGTTGTTTCCTGCAATTTTTGTAGTAATGATTGAAACTTTCCCTTCTTCCTCAAGGAAGGGAACAGAAGATAGGCAGGAGAAAAAAAAGTTGGAAAGTAAGATACACATATTATGATAAGCTACACTTCATGTAGAGTGCATAGGGTTAATGTAGAGTGCATGATGCAATATCAATTGAGATAAATACTACAAATTTCATCTTGAATACATATATATTTTAAATACAAATTTCAACTGTGTTTTTATGGGTTTACATTCATAATTACCCTTTTGACGATTGATATTATTCAAGATCACTTCAGACACAATTTCTGAAGGATAATTTCCATTCCCAATGTACAAATGTATTTTGACAAGAGTTCCTTGTTCTTTTAACCTCACAGATCATAGAGTGTATGATGCAAGGAAAGACGAGATGATTGTAGACATCGTTCAAGATCACGACAAAGACAAATACAAGAGGAGAAGTGCGCTCCATTGGTTTGCAAGGTGGTTCAAGTAAGTACACACTATGAAAAAAAGTATACAGTTGATTTTGCGTAAGTCGAATAACTGCCCAATTCAAAGGGGTTTTCATGCTCAATTCTCTTTATATTCTTTATTTTTACCCATCATTGGTAGAATTTTCTTTCTGTCAAAGCTATTTCTTTAGTCATGACATATTTATTAGGGTAAAGTGGACTTTATGGGCTCTTATTTCTCGGCAATATCTTGGCTTGATTGGTAGAACATTTGCCTAATGTAGGAATATTAGCTGTAAAATAGCTGATTAACTCTCAAGTACTTGGAAAGAGGTCTGCTTACTCCTCACAGATATATGGGTCTTTTGAAAAAGTTTGGAACTGGGATTGATTGTGTTTCTTAATTTTTTTTATTGACTAAAACACCATTATTTCATGTTGAACAGCTCCCAATATTATGTATTTTGAGCGATGAGCGATTTCCACATATCAAATCATTGATACTTTTCTAGGTAGTTACAGGTAGTTTGAGGGATTAAGAATTATCAGAATATCTTTTTGTTTTCAATCAATATTGTTGATGAGTAGGTCAGCAAATAGTGTTTTTGTGTTAAATATAAAATTGATAGTTCTCCACTTTTTTTAATGAAGCTTGCTATAAAACCCTTTTTTCTCAATTTTCTATTTGTAGGTCAAGAACAAGTAGCAGAAAACCAGTCGATTCCAACGCCCAGATCAAGAGAATAGCTGTGCTTCTTCTCATATGTCTCCTTGCATTCTTCACTATCGTCATCATCATGACGTCGGTGGGTAGGGCATCGGCGAACTCTGACCCCCTCCTTGACCCCATGAACAACCCCAACATCAGGATAGGGAGGAGAATTTAAAAGATGCAATGGAAGAGCTTTGCTGATGAGAAGAAAGTTGTAAGGTGAACTTGAAGAAGGGAAAGCAAAATGTTCCCCTGTAATCAGTCACATTGCAATTATATCCAGTGACCAAGTAAAAATGCTTAAATCTGAATTCTATATGACGTATAGAAATGGTTCAGATTCATCTGATTTCAGCATCGAAGTAGGAAGAACTTTCCTGCGCCAATGTCTTTTGCTGATGGCAATTAAATATTCGACTTTCAAGCCCAATATGACCAAAGCGGGTAAAAGAATTTGGAATGTTTTGAGAGAGGATGACATTTCACAATTACCCCCACTCTTTCATCTCTTCCAAGATCAGTTATTACCAATTGCTATGGAGCACTGGTATATGAGATAAAGCACTGTGGAGCAGTAGTACAGGAGATAAAGGAGGAGAAGAAGAAAACAAATTTCATTTTGAGCACAATGTGAAGAAGGTAGTTGAGCATTAGGATATAGGAGATAAAGACTTATGAGATGTCATTTGAAAAACTTTTGGCAGTTGATTCAAATGACTCAGTAGTGTTTCAACGACATTAATCAATTTAAACGAACTTATGTGAAGACTCAAAGCTGTGTGGCAGATGTCTGCCCAAGAAATGATTAAAAATTCACATGTTTTTTTTTCCTACAAATGTTTTTTTTTATTTTTACACATGTTAAAAATGTGGGCCAGTGCAGTTTAATGTACATAATTTATTTGTTGAAGCAGAGGCCTGTATAATACACAGTATATATCAAGACACCAGTTATACTGGTTTATCATTCACTTATGAACATGACAGAATATCTTGTCGATGTATTGGCAATATTTGGCTCATTTTGTAATTGTTTATATTTGCCTGAGGCTTTGCAGCCATTAAACAAAAATGAATGTTTGTGTAATATGATACATCTCATTTCTGCAAGAATATATGTCAGTTTACCATCACTGTCATGTTTTCATGAATGTAATGTTGACATTGATCAATGTCAATTTTGTTTTGAATGCAAGTAGATGCTAAGGAAAAGATGTGGAAATGTATACTAATGGGGTAATTTATAGAGATACAGAACATGGGTCTTGATTAGTTCAACACGTTTTGTCAATCATTTTGTCGGTGAAATGTAATGTTTTCGAAATGCAGACAGGTTACAACGGGCATTAGAAATCTACATTTAGAATTTATTGACTTGCCCAATCTTGTCCCTGTAATAATACATTTGGGCTTTGGAGCTAATAATTTATTTTATGTACAAAAAGGCTTTTCAGGAAAGCAAGGAGACATTTTCATATTAACTCTCTAATTTTTTTTATATTTATTTTAATTTTATGTTTCCTTGTTGGTTAAAACAAAATCAGCAATTGTATTCATGCAACAATGCAATGCTGTTTAATACTATTTTTTCTCATTCATTGTTACAGTGCTTAATGGCATGTCTTGTCAATATACAGGTAGCTCTGCATGAGTCAAATCAATTGGGACCTTGAAAAAATTAGTTTGACTGAAAATATATCAGAGGTTAGACCTTTTGCATGATATGTACCCCCAAATGTCATTTTGATCTGGGTGATTATTTCGTCACCGATTTTACGAATTGGCCAACTAGCGAGGGGTGGTTGTGCGAACCAGTCATAGTAATTCAGTTGAAATAAAATGCTATTGAAATAACATGAATTTAATTGGTATGCCATTTGTACATAACGCTATGACAGGGTTTCTAAGCGTTCAAGTAGCAGCCCCCGTAGTTACAGGCCGGTTCGTAGAAACGCTGATGATTTGTCATAGAGCGATTCAACTGAGGCAGAGTTGACTATTTGAATATTTTGCCAAAGGTCCAAATGTTTTTCAAAAGATAACACTTCTTGAGAATCTTTAATTTGTAGCTGTCGAAAGCTTTGCCAATAAGATTATATTTTTGGTATGTGGAATATAAATAGCGGAATAAATTTAAAAATTTTGGTAATGCTTTAGAGTCTTTACAAAATAATGTATGATATTTTTAGGGATAAAAGGTAATTACTAGTATTGATCTTTAAAATAGTGTACTTTTTTGCATGCCAAAAATATGTTTTCCTCATGCAATAAGTGATGAAGTATAAAATTTATACCTGGTGGGCCGTATTTTGTGACGTTTGTGACCAAAAAAGTTGAATTTTCTGCACATATTCCTCTTTTGAAGTAGGAAGCATTTACTTTCACCAATAGGTTTATCAATATTCATAAAGAGTGTCCTATTGCCATCAATATGAGCTGTGACACATGAGCGTTCTCCATCATGTCAAAGATCAACGGGAATGGACTTTGCGTGATGTGTGTGAAATATTACATGTCACACACATCACGCAAAATTCATGTTCAATGATCCGTGACATGATGAACAACTATGATGAGTCATAGCTCGTATTAAAGGCAATGGGTTACTCTATGAATAATTAGCAAATATGTTTAAAATGTGATATTTCCTCCATCAATATAAGATATTTACCAAAAAGTAACCATTTTTGGTCACAAATGTCATATAGCCCAACTTTACAAGCATGTAATAAATGCCAGAAACCGCATCAGAATACAATCATATTTGCAATGCATCCTTCAACTTGTCATTGGTGTGTGACCTCCTGACAATCTAAAGTTGTTGGGCAAAAGTTATATATTGAATGTTTTGGAAGTTTTAGTTCTAGCCCCAAACACATCTTTCAGATAATGATGTTTAAGGTCGGTCCTGGACAGGAATAATTTTATCTGATTTATACACTTCTTTCCAAACATACACACTCTGTTTCTTATCTTACCTGGGCGGTGATTCACCAAGATAAGAAAGACTTGAAGAACGACTTGAAGATCGACTAGTATCCCTTCTTGTGTGTAATGATTCATGCTTTTACGCGCATTAAGCTCAAGAACTGATACCAGTATATCGTAAAGTAGAGCGTAAAGTCTTTCTTATCTTGGTGAAATACAGCCCAGGTTCATGATATTGTTTGACATATACTGTCCATTTTGCCTGAGATCACCCATGTACATAATATGAGTCAATAATTGCATTAGTCTGAGACACTGCTTGGAACAGATTTCTGTGGTCACAAGATATTTACTTGTTACATTATCTTTGCCTCAACATAAAAATGTAGTATAATGTTGAGATGGTCATCATGTTTAGGCGATAGTTAGCAAATAATTACCCACTGTGAATGAATTCTCCCTATCGCATATAGCTCTCCGAATCTGAATGCCTGCAGAGCACTGATTATTTTGGCCCAGATTCTTGGCACAGATACTTCCGGTAACATTCGCGCGTCTTCAAAAGTCTATAGGCTTTCTACGGTAAATTTCATCAGCGGTTTGTAGTGTCATATTTTTTCATCGATTTTTTGCGAATAAAAGCATCATTTTATATATTTTTCTTTCATATCTGCATTTATTTGTTATATGGGTTTCTTTTGCGAAGCGGCCCAATGCTGGGCTTCCGACGCAAAACGAAGAAATTATGCTAAATATACATGAATTGAAATTTTGTAGATACTATATACTGAAATCAAGATGGATCCCGGAAGTGAGCGTGCCAAAGCCAAAGTGCGTGATTTCGGATATATGCGATAGGGAGCATTGAGACAGTCTATTTCTTCTAAGGCGATCTGAATGCAACTATCGTTCTGAGACGATGCTGAGGAGCATAAATATATTCCAATCAGTGAGGAAATGAGAAGTTGTGTTGTTACCTACTTTGCTTTATTATATTCGACATTGAAGCAAACCCTTACAGTTAATCATTACAATATCTCTTTGACCAAATGGAATGAAAGGACACTTATTTTAGTATTATCAGGAGTAAGAGTAACAAACTTGAGGGGTTTGCACACAGCCTGAAATACTATCATATATAGGGGCATCAAATTTTTTACTTACAAATGTCAAATGTGTACGGAGCACCAAGCTTTCATCTCAGATGATGGATGTTAAATTCAAATTCGATCACATGTCCCTTTCGTCCCTTGACTTGGGGGGGGGGGGTAAATCAGTCTTGGCAGGCACCAAAATAGTCTAGTACATAGACTTATGTATGCGATTAAACCTGCTTAAAATAAGATTATCAATATGCACAAAGTGAGACAAAGTCTTTATTGCTCACAGATTAGAAATATTTTTCATACCTTGGCGGTCATTTAGAAAATGTTTATTTTGTTTTGATTTGGGTAAAAGTAGTGGAACTTGAGACATTGTTAATATTGCAGCTTGTTCTCTGTTTTACATTCCGAAAAAAAGATGAAACTCATTTCAAAATCAGCCTCGATTTGGCAATTAGAGATGCATTGATACAAAAAATTCAATATCAAATTTTCTTTGTAAAAGAATTTTGAAGATAAGTACCAATTGGCATGTTTTTCTTCTAGTATCAGTTTGGGAATTCTTATGTCACAAATGTAGAGTCAAGCAGATATATGACTATCATACTCCATTCAAATCAACTTGAGTCAAATTTAATCTGTAAAGCTCAAAAAAGTGATAGATGAAAAGTCTCATTTCAGACAATTTTTATCCATCACAGATCAAATCATGTCTTTCTCTGTTCAATATCTGCCAAATCAAAAATACTGATTTTGAGATGAGAGTTCGCAGATTAATTTTTCATTTTGGGGTAGGAAATTATTCCATTTTGTAAGGAGAAGCTCTGTACCAAATGGAAAAATAAATTTTGTCTTAAATGTGCTGTCATTTTGTAACAATGTATAGAATATCAAATGTGTATGAAATTAAGTTATAAGAGAAAGTTTTCTCAGAGAAAATATTCATATGTTATGAAATATTTGAAATAAAAATGCTATAATATGCCTGTAAAATGTAAGTTTTTGTTTTTATTTCATTCAATATCATCATTTAAAGAAAGCAGTGGCTCTCAATTTTTTTTTACCCAGCCATCATGGCCATGTTCAGATTTGCCAAAATGCCATTCCATAATACTGATCAAGAGTATTCTTGCATAAATATTTCGACTGGTTGATGCATTTTCTTGAGCTTTCTCTCTTGAGAAAAGACTTAGTTCCGCTGTTGACTTTTCTAGTATTTCATTTCTAACATTTGGATAAAACGTGTTAGATTACTATGTGCTAAGACTAAAGATTGTTTCCAATTGCGAACGATTTTTATGTATTACATCCATTTGTTGACAAATATGATCATCCCATTTTTCCTGATGCAATTTAATCGGTACATCCCATCTTTGACAGCATTAAGCGATGAAACTTGGCATATTTTGTCAAAGCAAGATCACTTCCCTGCATAATTATCCCCAGTGCTTGATATTCAAAGATGATGTTGAGTTCATTGAAGACATTCCATCATTCGTTGAAATTCTTGAAAATCTGTTCACGGTATGTGATAAAGCTGCATTCTAAAGACACACGCATCACTGTCAGCAAGAACGTTGAAACTGGAAGGGAGATAAAAAGGTTTGGGAGCATTAAATACCTGCCAACTAGTACAGTGGAACCTCATTAAACACGATACAATCTATTTCCGTAAAATAAAGTTAAGCGCCAATTCAATATCTCCTTTATAATAATACATGACGTTCGGATCTATTGTCCCATGACGCTTAATTTGACAGAAATAGATTACATTGTGTTTTTATGAAGGGGTCGAATAGAACGAAATCTATTATTTTATATAGTTGTTTGGGTTTTTCCCATGATATTGTGAAAAACCTGATATAAAAAGGTAATTGTCATGAGTCCATGCAAGGACCGCGTTATAAGTAGTTTTCACTGCACAATTGTATCATATTCAGAAAAAAAAGTAAATGGGGGCCATCCTACTTGGCGTCAATTGTCAGAGGCTGGAATTGGTTTACCAGGCGATTTTTTTTTCTTCAAATGCTTTATAGCGTCATCTATTTATCTAGATTTTTTATATCACAATATATCGAACGTCTTGATTTCCCCCCCCCCCCCTCCATATTTTTAGCAGAGGTTTCTGCATGTATTCAACAGAAGTACACATTTACAAAATTATAATTTATACAGACAAACAAGTAGATGTATTTTGTCTTGGAATAGTAAACACAAATATCATGAATGCAGGGCGAACTATCGTTAGCTAAAAATAACTTGAAATAATAGAAGCCAATCCGGTGCTTTCAGAATTTTTAGATGTGTTTTTCAAGTTTGGGTATATAGGAAAATAAATCCTGATTATGGTTAGTATTTTCACTGATTGACATAATCTTGTTTCTTTTGCGTATTTTCAAAACTCTTTTTGCGTTCCCGCCCTTCACTCTATAGATTTACCATACCATGTACTTAATTGCATGGACTACCATCGATCTTTATTCCTTTGAAGTGGGACATGATTATACCAACATGATTAAACTTTGCGCCAAGGGGCAGAGAGGGCAGGTGGTTTCGATTAGGAATATAATTTGTCTATGCCATGTAATTTGAGCTGAAACATTTGTTACAAAATGTATGAGAGCTGAAAGCGCTCTCTCTTTTAAATCCTTCAACGAAATTCAGTCCCACTTCAAAGAAATCAAATAATATTTTCAAACAAATGAAAATTGTTATTCAGTCCATTTTAGTAATTCCATGAACTTACTGACTGCAAGCCACTCCAGTTTAGCTGCCGACAATTTCTTCCCCGCCTTTGTATTGTAGACGAAACCTAGCAATGCTGTGTAATAGCTGATGATATGTATCAGCTGCAAGAAAAAAGAGAGAAAAATTTAAAGTTTTAATCAACATGAGGGAAAAGGGGAGAGAGCACAGAGAATTAGAGTTAGGGAAAGTGAAATATTTATAGGGAGGGGGTCATCAGCTATTAGGGACTTTTAGCAAAAAAAAAAACGAGAGGGCCGATCACAACGTTAGCTCTAAGGTCCATTCCAGAAGTAGCGTTGTGTTGGTGCACCCTAATTCTGGAACGGACCTTATAGCTAACGTTGTGATCGGCCATCCCGTCTTCTTTGCTAAAGGTCCCTATTAATATTATAATGACGGTGAATTAATAAAGAGAGGAGGTCGTCAAGATCGACGTAGTGAGAGAATAATGGAAAGTTTGACTATTATTTCACTGCTTCTTTGCAAAGGTCTAGCAGGGGAAACCATTAGGAAAGGTAATAAGAGAAGCCTGATTTTAGCTTTTTTTGTATTTCATAAATTGAATACGTTTTCATGTCAAGGCGACCCTTAATTACTGTTTTGTGTTAAATTTTGGGAGAGATGCTCATCAAAATAATGGTGCAATAATAATAGTAATAGNAGCCCGGTTCCCTGGATCCGCGAAAGCAGGGAGCCTATATTTGTAATATTTGCTTTAAAATGTACTTTCCTCACACACAAAGAAGAATAGTTTATTTTACAATGTTAAAGAAATGAGACGTATTAAAAGAACCAAGCAGTCAAATCGACAGCTGACCATATCGCAACAGAATATTATATTGCATACCCCTGCTATTTTTGCAACGAACTCCGTCATCTCTGAACATGTATAAAGTCAGATAGTTTAGAAATAAAGATGAAATAATTTTCGCACAAAGCATAAGCAAGCTAAAAATAAGCTATAACATTTAAAAAGTTAGACTACGAATGAAAAGAGCCAATCGTCATATTTTCTGTAAATAAGAGTTTGAGAAAAATACAAGTCATCTGGCTTACGAGCTTACAAAAATAAAATATACAATACAACGGATGTGTAGTTGGAAAAGTTAAAAACAAAAAGTACACATAGTATGCCATATCATACAAATAACAGATACGTCATTTCATACTTATTTGCTCGCTATTCGTTATGTAAAACGTGGAATAGAACACAACCATCACGAGAAGTACGTAAATTTACAAAAACAAACTCGTTGGAAGAGAATTGGGTGATAAGTTCTGACAAAACTGTAGATATCTTATGATACAAAGAATCAATGCATCACACTAATGTATTTTCTATGTGTCAAACACATTGTGACTGATAATGCCTCATTAGGCCTAATGATCTTTGGTTTATTCCTTCTTACACGATTGCCATTTACATGAAAACACTTTACGTCCGTGTTTTCACAAAGTGACGATAACAAAGGGGATACTGTTGTAAGAAATCACTGATGTAAACGTTGATTGAAACGTGGTTTTCAAGCATTTCAACAGAATACAGCACAATGTTTTGCTCTGTCGGGATTTCTTTGACTTCGTTCAACATAACCCCTTTGCTGTCGTCACTTTGTTAAAATACATACGATTCATCATGGCTCAAACAATTATTCTAACCAAAATATTGGTGCACTCAATGTTTTGGCCAAAAGTAAAGTGGGGGCGTACCCCTCACGTATCCGTACTGGAAAGGTGGGGGCTCGGTTGACTACGAGTTGTCATATTTTCAAAGTCTGTGATAAAACCAGGACAAAATCAGATAAAGCGACCCTAGATGAACCCGTAAGCGTTCACGGGAGGGGCGGCCGCTGTAGTCTTGTAATTTCTCTTCTTTGGTTTGTCCGTGTAGTCTGCTTTCTTCTTGGTCTGGTCTGAAAAGACGTGAGCCGTGGGCATGGGGGCGAGGTACTGCAGGTTACGCCCCACCTGAATCATTCCTTCCTTGAATACACAACCGGTCTTCTTCCCAGCCTGAAAGAGGGATATTGAGAAAGGTGGAGAGAAAAAAGAAGGAATGATTTAATGTTAAATTACTGTATATGTCACAACATAATATTTTATTTCGATCCATTGGTAATACCTTAATACAGAAATAAAAAAAAAATAAAAAAAAAGATGGGAAGGGATGACATGAGTTCACTTATGCGTTTAAAAGGTTTGAAAGCAAGTACGACAAAGTTGTAAACTATAGGATTCCGGGCTTTTCGCAGCCAGGGACATCACAATAATTTCTGCTGCTGTCATCTTTTCTTTGGGGGATATGATTATTCATATAAAAACATAAATAACAATCCTCTCATTGCGATCAAGCAATCTTAAGAGGTATAAGTCTGTTGGTCTGATGATTTGTCAAAAGTCAATAACAGTTTGAGAAGTGGGGGCTGCCAGTGCGATCGTGGTGGTGGTGTATATGTGTGTTTGTGTGGGGGGGGGGGTGCTCTCAACTAGAGACTCAATGTCCTACACAGAAAAAGTACCGTATATTCTTTTAAAGACACTTACATTTTCCAAGTTTGATATTTTCTTACCATTAAGCTCTCTGTGAACGACTGTGATGTATGGTCCGTTCTCTCAAAGACCGTATACTGTAAGATATCATTTATGACGATGATAAATAGAGCAATAACTGACAATAGTGATGCATAGACGTAGAGAGCTTTCTTCTGCGTTAACGTCCACAACTTAATTCTGCACACCATCTTGAATTGTTTGGGTAACCACTTTGTTTTTTAAATCAAAATTTTGACATTTCTTGACCCATCACTGTTGGTCATATTAAAAACTAATTTATCCAATAAACGCTGGGCATTAGAGGTAATTCCAGAATGGGATGTCTTTTTGCGTGTTGTGTATTGAAAATTAGGAATTTCCGTACACTGCATTTTGCTGGGTTGCCAAGAAGCGCAAGCGCGCAATGATTGTTACGTCATCATTATAAGAAACTGTCCATCGCATTCGCACGAGCGCTGAAAGCAGAGTGGTGTTCTCGGATATGTTCATAATAGTTAAGAATGACTATACAACCGACTGAAAAAATAATGTTCTCATGTGATTATTCAGCGCATACGTACCGGTTATACACTGTATTTCTGATATGAAAACCCTGTAATAATTGGAAATGGATTGAAAATTATTAGAATTTGATCTTACTTGATTTAAGAATGTTAATCTATGACGATCGAAGCAGATTACTTTTTAAACATCACGATTATATTACCAATTGTAATGAAACATTTCTTAAGTATTATTCATCCCATATAATCACAGTTTATCGCACATTGTACAATTTCGCTATCATCATCATCATGAGCGCGATTGTGACGCATCCAAACGGATTGAAATCATGAAAAGAAAGAAAGAAAGGAAAACACTAAAATGTCATTATCTAAGTTACGCTTGTTATTCCGAACACTCGACTGTCAGAAAATATATATGACTTATTTCACCCGAAGGTTCAATAGTTTGAATACCCAATAGTCTGACAATAAAAAAAAGGGGATTCGAAAGTTTTAACCTTTTGTGGCGTTATTCCAAAGATTCTATAATGGAAAAATGAAATGAATAATGTTTACACTAAAGAATCATGATGCGATTTTTCACTCTATAGGGATACATCAGCCACTTGCACATTTCTACTCTAAGAATACATCATTTATATACACCCTGAAAATGAATCATTACCCTCACAGCGCATTTCTCTACCTGAAGGTTGCATATTCAGAAAATGAAATACGATTCGTTATTCTGGAGATCGATAATCCGAGAGAGAACAAAAATATTTCTAAGGTTTGAGAGACCGAAAGTAAACGTTATTGCATTTTCTATTGAACAGCTTTTCGGAATAATGAAAAATATTTCATTTTCGGATTAGCGGACCTAGAGAATAACATGAAATATTTCGTTTTTGGATTATCGAAGGTTTTATCTAAATCTTGCTTCATTTTAGGACAAACAAAATTTTGTTTTTTTCGAACTAAACTATTTCGTTTTCGAACTGATGAATCTTCAGAATGACGAGCACAAAACCAATTTAGGCCTACCAAGCCTTCGGAATAATGAACCCTATAACCAAAATGACTTTGGAATATAATAGCCACACTCTCGAAACATTCTATTTAAATTTGAATCAATGTTGTGTGCGAGGGGCACTCAATAATCAGCTATTCAAAATGAATAGAATTTGCGTTGTTTATAAGGAATCATCTCATTATGTTGTATTTTTAGAATGAGGTGCATGATGAAACACTTTATAAAACGCAAATTCTATTTATTTTAAATAGCCGATTACTGAATGTCCCGGCCTCGCCAACAACATTGATTCAAATTTAAATAAACTTTTTTCGAGAGTGCATGATCAAGATGACTGTCACTCAGATAGTGACGTGACAATTCTGCAAAAAACACATACAGGAACATACCACACATACATACACATACACACACACACACACACACACACACACACACAGAGAGACACATACACACACGCACACCTACACACACACACACACACACACACACACACCACACCCACACACACACACACACACACACACTCAAACAAACACAATCACAATCACAATATACAGATATACACAAAATACACATAAACATGAATAGCAGGATACAACAGTGACACTCGAAAATCAGAAACAATTTGAATTCTGAAAATGTATTTCTATAAGCTTTATTTGCGTCTCATGGCAAGATCTGAATAATTGTTAAAAATTATGATTATAAAGAAAAGTGAGGCATCTAATTCATATACCAATTGCACTTACGATAATATCAAATTATTACAGTAATTTGAGTACAAATTATTTTACTACAGTCTTTTATATTTTGGCGCCCTTTATAACTAAAATCTGGCGCCCCTAATTCTGACCTCGCGGGCTCGCTTCCCAACATGCCCAAATAACCCCACGGTTCGCGCATGATATATAGTTTGTGAATAATTCACCTAGCATGATCAGCATTCAGAAATTCGTACAGATAACAAGAGGTACTTTTTCGTCAGGACAAAGAACAAAACGTTTTGATCACACAGATACTGGTTGAGCCCATCTAAATTTGACAAGAATCCCTTTTGCCATAATACTTATGTGGCCCGCCACTGGGTCTTTCGGCGCAGTGAATCAAGGATTGGGCCGTGGGGGGGGGGGGGGGGGGGGG
>BQKZ01001518.1:80381-97766 GCA_036244855.1 Temnopleurus reevesii
GTCCATAAGTCGGTATAATATTTACACATGAGCCTTGACTCTGGGACTGAAATCATTGGCTGCCTGCAATTAATAGCTCTGAAATCGCTCAAATATTGACATGTTTCAATAATTTCAAGGAGACCATCTTGAAGAGGCGGAGACATGGACCTTTGATCGGGTAGTCAACGTGAGCACCATGATGCAGTCCTTTATATGTCTCGAATAATAATATGGATGGAAATGTAAACACTGATTACAAATATTTCTTTATTTGGGGGGAAATAGACAGATAATTGTCGACAATTCATTGCAATTCAACCATCTTTTCTTGTGGATATTGGACTTCAGGAGAAAATTGCGCATTATACTTGAGAGGCCGTCAATTTTAAGTTAACTAATTTTACTCATCAATACATGTTTTGCTTATTCTGACAATTAACCCATCTGATACAGGACTCCAATGTGACGCAGATCGATTTCAACCAATCCGTAACATTTAACCAGCTTTTCTTAAAAGAGGAATCAAATAAATATTAGGCCATCTCAAATTCATTGCTAAGCCCAAACTTGTTCATTTTTTTTCTCAAATTTTCACAAACACACACCCACATACGCACACATACACACAATAGTACACCCAACATTGGTTGATTTGGCGCGGGAATTTGCATCACAATGTCAAATAGAACACACGTCGATATTTATGCTTTTATAATCCTCATTTCATGTTATTTTGTAAATATTCACATGTATTTTGTATTGCATTATGTTTGTACTCTCATACCTCTGAAAGGGGGTCAACATAATCAATAAAATCAACTCAACAAAAACAATACAAAACACTAAAAAAAAGTGAAAATTCAATGATAATCCTAATAATTATTTTTAATCAGAAATAAGAAAACAGATAGAATTGTCAAAAGAAAAAAAAAAGCTTTTGTTTCTTAAACTAGTTTAGGGGATAATTACAAGCACAAAACTTTGAAATGTTAAATTTCATTCATCCGTTTTCAAATGTATAAAACCTAGATAATGATACTTATACACGTTTGAAAGATACTCGTAACTTTTTTTTTAGTAGAGTGTTCATAAGCAGACAAGAAGAAATCTTGAAAGAGGCTTGCCCGGCATTTTCTTTATTATAATGCAAAATGGATTCCAAGTATAATGTTGTTCAATTGCTATACCGCGCAACTATATAAGTTCTTTGGCAAGAAACGTGCATAAATTTGAATTTAATAGTAGACCTATTTCCATAGACAGTATTCATACATTATTTATAGGAACGACATCGATTTTGAAAGGTATATTGTGACCCAATCCTGTGGGACCTTCCATGACCCTTGGTCCAAAAATATTCTGCGAACTTAAATATGACTTTGCCCCAGCTGTTGAAAATTTGATTGATTTAAANTAACATTTAACCAGCTTTTCTTAAAAGAGGAATCAAATAAATACTAGACTGTCTCAAATAATTACTAAGCACACACTTTTCAATTTTATCTTCAAATTTTCACACACACACACACACACACACACACACACACGCACACATACGCACACATAAACATAACACACACGAACATATATATATTTACATTGGTAACCTAGTACACGGAAACATATAACAAAAACAATAAAAACACATAAAAAGTGACAAATTAATGAAGGACCAAATATTCATAAGAAATGATAACAAAGTGAAAATTGTCCAAAGAAAAAAAAAAGCTTTTGTTTCTTACAGTAGTTTAGGGAATAATTACAAGCACAAATTTGAAATGCACAATACACATGTTTGAATTTATATTCCATGCGTTCTTTCAAAGCAAACGTGTAAGCTGCCCAGATTTAAATAATGTAGGCCTACACTACTAAAAAAAAATGTTAGGGACTACTTTTTAATCGCACCACTTCATGATGGTTGCACTTTCCGATTACTGCCATGGAGCGAGAGACATCATTTGATAAATGAAATCATTCATGTGTAAAATTCATTACGATGTGTATGATGACTTTTGGAATAGTTGCATTCGGTTATTTTCAGATGTATAAAACCTTGATAAAGATACTTATGCACATTTGAAAGTCACTCCTAACTTTTTAGCAGTGTTCCTAAGCAGACAAGATGAAATCGTGAAAGAGGCTTGCCTGACGTTTCCATTATTATATGAAAACTGTATTCCAAGTTCTGTTGTTCAATAGTTATCATGGTACAAACGAGTTAACTACGTTCTTTGACAAGAAACGTTCATACATTTGAATTTATCAGCTGTCCCTTTCCCAATGCAGAGTAGGCTATACAGACGGTCTTGAAACATTCTTAACCCATTGACAACTGGAACCTAATGGTCCCTGCACAAAGTCTATTCAGTAGTCAAGGAATTAAAGCTGTTTGATGGAACGACATTCATTTTTAGAAGTATATTGTGCCCCAATCCTATGGGACCTCCCATGCATAGAATCGTGACCCTTGGTCCAGAAATACTCTGCCAATTTTAATATGACTTTGCCCCAGCTGTTGAAAATTTGATTGATTTAAGGTTAACGGCAAGGGTTTCTGAAATACTCAGCCATGACTTCCATAAAAATGATCGGGCATCAATATTCTGAAGCCCAGCACACACTGATGTATTTAGAAATCAAAATAATGATAATAATAATGATAATAATAACAATAATAATAATGAACAGCTTTTATATAGCGCTTATCAACTCTTCGAGAATTCCCTAAGCACTCTACAATAATTGCAACATTATTACCCTGGCTTTAGCACTGCAGCTAATAGGCGCATAATCTTTTCACGGAATAAATTTCCTACCAGGTACCCATTCATCTCACCTGAGTTGAGTGCAGCACAATGTGGGTGAATTTCTAGCTGAAGAAAATTAACGTCATGAGTGGGATTCGAACACACGACCGTTTGTTTGAAAGACGAGAGTTAGAACCACTACATCACAATAATTCGAAACGGAGATAAAGATGAATGCGTGCAGTGTTGGTCGGGCTTGTTGGCTTGCTGACTACTGTTTTATGGCTCCCCATCGTGTGCAAAGTGTAGTTTTGGTTATAACCTGTCTATATTTGTTAGCCACATGAAAACTGCTACCTGTCTTTTGGTAAATGATTGAAGATTTGTCTTTGAAAGAACATTGGAAGTCACATCGGCATAATAACCCGGACCTAATTCTTACATCGGTTTATAACTGGTCTATATTTGTTAGCCAAATAAAACGTGCTACATGTCTTTGGGTAAATGACTGAAGGTTTGTCTTTGGAAGAATATTGAAAATCGCATCGGCATAATAAACCGGACCTTGTTACATAATCTATCAAAAAACTTTGATTATTTGCAGCTCAACACCATCCTTGTAGAGATTGAAAGCGGATTTAGTTTTCTTATTCTCTTTTTGTTTCTCTGTCGCGTTTCCACACAGGATCATTCGAAACCACTTGTATGTCGTTCTATAGTGACGTATTTTGACTGGATCCCAGGTTAGTGATGCCTGAACGAAACTGTGAATGATCTTAGCACTAGGTGGGATGCTTCATGAAAAGACCGGGGATAATCTCGAAAATAGGCCTACAAGATTTGTGCGAGTGTTTCTTCTTCTGGTGTGCATATAATGAGGATGGCCAAAATAGTTATTCGAATAGCCATACCCGCTCACGAGAGGTCAGTTTATATATACTTCCCTTTATAGGAAGGAAAGGATCATTTTTAAATGCCCAAGAAAGCATAATCTTTACTTCTATAGTACTGCAGTATTCTTTATCGTAGGCCTATCTCTGTTGATGTGTCGACCCGTCGCGTGTCAGGAGAGTCATTTCATGTCACTCTAAATTAATAGCTCGCTTCCAAGAAGTTTTAAATGATTTTTTTTTGCTGCCTTCGTCCTACACAATCATGATACGGTTGGACCACAATTTATGAAGATGCCTAACTGCTAAGAGGACAACTTGTGTGTTTCTTTGTATATTAAGAGGTCGACGGCAATCTGTGTAGGAATTTACTGGCAGCGCATCTGCCTGGATTCGAACTTGGAACCTTCTTGTGTACTTGATTTAACTTCATGCACGTTTCTTGTTAACAATCGTAGCTGCGTGGTATTCTTGCTTGGAATTCAGCTTGCATACAGTATTTGTTGACGCTATGTCGGGCAAGCTTTCGGGTTGGCAAGGACAACTTTGTGTTACTAGTATGTGCGCCGACAAGTGAACGGGTCTGCTGCAGCCCTACTAGGGTTGTTTTGATTTGGTATCATGCACATATATCATGTGTATATTTTAATGGAATGGAGTAATGCTATAATCATTTGAAATGAAAATTGAATGTACCGACTAGATTTGTTCCGTTGACTTCCAAAACTTCATGGATTTTCACGGAAACAACGGAAGTTAGGCCTCCTCGATTCGGTTTCAAACCACGTGAGAACAATTTAATGGAGTGCAGAAATAATATTTGCCTCAGTATGAACTATCGAATGTTTACGATGTATGGTTATACTTGACAGCGGGTCGTTCAAAGTATGACATTGATATAGATCGGACTCCGTTCACTTTATATTCGTGCAAATAACCATATAGAATAAAAGATTCACAAAATATATGTATGCTGAAAATGTGTATATAGTGAATCAACCAATCGAGTAAAAATTTCAGGAACAATCAGACTGTTTTGCATTATGTATCCTGATGATGTACCTATATTGTGTCGGAAATTCAGAGTTCAGTGATATTGAACTGTCCTATTTCAAGCAATGTTTTTTCGTTCCACGTCATTATCAAACTTTTGCAGCTGCAATGTCCTGTGTCAACGCTGCGCCAGTTTGTCATGTTGATCAGGATTTTACTCAGCGTTAGCAACATCTTTTTTTCCGTCTGCTGAGCCACAATCGGAGAAAAAATTAAGGGATTTACTAAAATCTTCATAGATTATTCTCAAGTGGTTCATCTCAAGTGAAAGTTAAGAGCTTAAACATTAACGAATAAAGCATAGCACAACAAAAGGATATAAGACTCGACGAAAATGGCGGGCCGATTTTCAACACAAATCTTTGGGATTGGAAGATGCCTACAAACCAACAACAATAACGACGCTTTGCGCCTGGTGGAGAAACATAATGATAAGGACATAGAAAATAACGAGAGAACATTGAATCAGCTATCAATGAAGGCGAACCCAGGGATTCTAAATAAAGTAACGGAGAAGCAATCGGAAGACGTTGTCATAAATGATAAAAGTGGACGAACTAGAGCCAGCTGCAAGGAACGGGATAGGGTACGATGTGGGGGAGAAAGCGACCCCAAAGTCACGGTCATGGCTGGGGGACCAACCCAGCAGATACCGGTGACAGGAGAGACACAGAAGACGATGAGGAGTAAAGGCCAAGCCAAATATGTCAGATTTGAAAAGGGCGCGAAAGATACGGACGGAACTGAGAAGAGTCGGAGAAGATTGCGGAGGAATGCGGGAAACGATAATGTGGATCCAGATGAGGATTCTGTTCAGTGCAGTCATTTCTGGAAGAGGGTAGGTGCAATACCAGTTTAATAATTTATTTAAATTTATGCACGTTTCTTGCTAACAAATATAGTAACGTGGTATTCTTTTAACCGGTTGGTAACAAAACGAACTACAATAATTCGAATCCAGTTCGCATAAATTAGTCGTTGCTATGTCGGATAACCCTCGGACTAGCTTTCATGTTGTCAAGAACAACCTTTGTGTCAGTTGTATGCATGAAATTTGAATCATTTAGTGAACTGGTCTATTACATGTTAACACTTTAAAATTTCTTTCATTATAGGGTAAAAACTGTCATGCGTATATTGTCGTCCCTCCTTACCTACATTGCTGACCTGAACAATTAAATCATGTACAACTTGCAGGCCTGAGCTTTGATTTCATGTACATGTTTTCGATTTAAAAAGCTTTTGGTTCCCAAGATATGGACGTGTAAAAAGTAAGCTGATTTGATGTTCCGTGCACTGTAAGGAAGTGCTTACACAACTAATCTTAAAATATTTTTGTTTTTACCAACTTATGATTCATAATAAAAAGCTTTTGGTTCCCAAGATATGGACGTTTAAAAAGTATGCTGATTTGATGTTCCGTGCACTGTAAGGAAGTGCTTACACAACTAATCCTAAGATATTTTTGTTTTTACCAATTATACAAAAAATGGTGACTGTAAGCACGAACTCGAGCGTGCGAACTTTGCATTCACGTCAATATAATTTTCATACTAATTTTTACACATTGTCTTTATTGAAGTGCCACTGTATATGAAACACAAATATCCCAGGAGAAATTGTATTCATTGATTTCTTCAAAATAATGTAAGGATAATTTTACTTTTGAAATTAACATCACTTAATTCCATTCTACTTTAGATATGGATTTCAGCATCAAGAACATGTATAACATGTTCCGTATTTTTATGCAAGGTATTCGATAGGCATGGTGCGAAGGGATTGATCCCCCTTTCATAATTAATCTGAGCTGGAAAACCATTTTTTTAATATATAAAGAATTGGTTCCACAGCACACCCCCCTGCACCCCCTTTGTCAGAAACTGAAAACCCTCCATCAGAAAAAAAAAATCTAGCGCCGGTCCTGACACGATTATAGCAATTTGCGCTAAATTTACTCACACTTGAGTCTTTTATGTTCGTACGACAGGAATCTGCATGTGATAAGTCAGGAAGTTAGCTGTCACATACTTGTCAAAGTTCCCGCTTTATCCCCCGAACAGTCAGTTTGAGTTTAATATGAATGAATAGTTATGAGTGAAATATGAGTATATAAGCGAAATATAAGGATATAACTAAAGTTTCATATTCATTCAATCGTTGAACTTGATTATGATTTGTAATGTGTTCCACGTCTTTTTATTTAATCATATGGTAGGAATGATATGGAATATGGAATGGTTTTACTTGAACACACTTCGGAGCAAAATGTAAACATGTACTCAATAAGGCCGTTATCAGTTTATTCGATTTGTTTGGAAATGAAATTCAATAATTTGGAATATCATAATATATACTTATTCATGCGTAACTGATAAACTGTGGTGTGATATTTCATATTGTGGATTTTCTTTCACAGATCAAAACAAAACAGAATACAAACAAAACGATTGTAAGCGTGGCACTATACATAAAGGCCCTTTAGAATCGACAGATTAATTTCATTATCATTTGTGTGTGTGTGTGTGTGTGTGTGTGTGTTTAATTCTAATTTGATCGAGAATATCAACTTTGGAAGTGACGTCATAATATTAACATGTGTTCTTCCCTTTTTTTAGTAATACATATTTCCTAAACCCTCCCTCCCACTCTATCGTGATCACCCACTTGAGAACACACACATACATATGCACACACACAATCACACATACACACACAGACACACACTACAACACTACAAAACGCACAAACACACATATACACACATACCCACACACGCAATCACACATATACACACACACACACATAACCACACAACTATAACTCCACATATACCATATACACTCACTCTTTTTCTCAATCCATGTCTTTAAATATAGAAAGAAATAATAGGATCTCCGACAGCTCCTTGCAATGGGATCTGTCTTGATAATTTTTAGTTTATTATTATTAAGATTATTGTCAAGAGGACTTTCATTGTTGTTATTTCACGCGGACTCAAATATGGTGGTTTATTTGGGGAACACTATGCCCCCTCCATCACACTCCACCCAAGTTACGACCCTAAAATGATCATCTTTTTCATAAGAAAAAGAGCTGAGCTAAAATTGCATTTCATATGACATGTATGAGGGTCTTGGGTTCTATTCTGTCCACTTATTTTCAAGGCATAAGAATATCTCTCTTTATTTTTTTTCCCGTCAGGTTCGGAAGATCCTTCGTAAACACATCGGGAGAGTGCTAAGACTGATCGGCATGGGAGCAGAAGTGTCGCCGCCCATGCCAGGTTCTACATACATTCGCGTTCAGACACAACAGATGAACTCTTTTCAAGATCATCATAGCAACTCACCGTCATCATACGGCATGCTCCTCTTCTGAGCGCGATGTGAACACGTTGGTGCTACGTATTTTTCACGTTCAGACTCAGTAGAGGTATACTATGGACTGATCATTGTATGTCACCATCATCATATTGGATGCCCACTCTTTTGAACGCTGTGGTTTAATATACCCCTCGTCTGAATGCGATGCGAACACATGGTTCGAACATGGACTTACGAGACATGGACCTTCGACGGAGATGGACGATCCGCTGATCATGCTGATAGATATATTTGAAAGGGAATACACATTTGGCTCTCATGTTACACACCATTACATCATGTACATAACAGGTCTTTTGTCAGCTCGAGACAAACTCTGGCTGAGATAATCACACCAATGATCCAGACCTCCCGTTCTTTCTGCCTTCGGGAACAGATTTTAAATTTGTCGACTGATCTCGCACTTAATAGATAAAGATTGGTGGTAGTCCATGTGTATTTAAGTCCATGGTTTGACGTATTCGGGTTCAGAGGTATGGCAGACGAGTGCCTGCACGCATCATGCTGCTCTACTGAACGCGATGCGAACGCTATTATTGTTGAATCAGGAGAAACTACAGGTCATTAAAAAAGTGGAGTAATCATGCAATTGTATATGATGATTTGTGTGGATTATGATATTCTAACGTTTGATTCCGTTCCTTTCCTTGATGGCATCTATGCTTTGGATTATGACGTTTTAATGCGACTTGCTACGATTGCGCACGACCGTCTTGCGATGATCTACTCAGAAATTCCCACGAAAGTCGAATGTGCGTTGTAAGCTCAGGATGAAGCAGATTTGAAGCGGTCGTACGTATATCAGATCTTTTCAAATCTCGAGATCAGTCACATTTCAACACGATTTGTCGTCACTCCTAATCGTGACTAATCGCAACCAATCCCGACCCATTGCATCTATCTGTGTCCCAAATATCATTTATTTGTCAATGCATGTTTATTGATTTGCTGGCGGATCTTTAATGAACTGTAGACAATAATCATACACTTGATTTGAACGTATCGAACGGGCGATATCGTGTAGCATGGAAATTCCCAATCGTGACAAAAAGAAAATGCTTCAATTGTGAATCGCGGTGATATTTTGAAAAGAGCATCACCATGATTGCATTTACATTTGATTGTAAATGTACGGTATACGTAGAAAATAATGAAATCCATCCACGTGAATCAATCGAAATCTAAGTCCCTGTCACATAGAGGCCCCGATTCAACACGACTCAACACGACTCTTTATCCATGATTCAATTGGGTAAACAGTGACATTAAAGAATCGTGTTGAGTCATTTTGAATCGGGGCTCTTTCTGATTGGAGTTCAAATTCTCTGAAATATTTTTTAAATTACTGAACTATTGCCCGTACACTGTGTTATCTGTTTGTTTTTTTTGGTTGTTGTTGTTGTTTTTTGTTTTTTTTTTTGCTTACTAGCGCTTGGTATCTAAAGAAATTGTATAATATCATGATACAAAACAAATAACCGATGCCCATGCTCGTGCATTTTGACAAATATATAATTCAGTCGAATTTCGATCATTCCATCGTGATATATATTGTTTAGTATAGTACGCTCTGACATTCATTATTTCTATATACTAATCTATTCTGTCGCTTCGCGTAATTGTTCCAAAATAAAAATTATCTTTATTTTATTGTCCCGAAACATGACGTTGTTTACTGTGTTTTGTTTTATAGCTGAGCTACACGTATTACAGACAGGGTATTACGTAAAGAAAAATCAACGAATAGATATATAAATATCAGAATATATGATAATTATTCTTGTCCTCACTGATTTCATTTTGTAAGGAGCTTTATAAATTACTGATTCTATGCAATTACAGAGAAATGTTCATAACTGTTCATCAAACTGTTTCTTTGTTTGAATAACGTTGATGTCAATCTACTAGTGAAAATGATTGTAAAATAAGGGTGTATTTCAAAATATTCGGAGAGCAACCAAATATACTGTATATCGTTGGATCCAATTGCAGAATTATTTCATTTTCGGGTGAGAAGCTATTATATAATTATGTCCAGTGTAAAAATGGCTTGCGCCAAAATGAGCTTGACAACTGGACAACCGATTGAAATTGTTCATTGACTTGATCATTCGAAGTTCAACACATTTATAATTCTTCTATATTACTTATGGATTTGCTGGTTGATCTTTTGATTTTATGATTGATTGATTGAATAATCAATCGAATTAATGGTTTACTTACATGTATTTCAAAATGGTCATTTTGGTACTCTTCTTTTCTTTTCTTTTTTTACTGCGTTGCTTCTGTCTTGGAAAATATTTGTTTTCGTTACGGAAATACATAAAGAGACATCATTATGTGGTGGAATTATCGATTTCCATCAAGACATGAGTGAACATTATCAATAAAACTTCGTAGAAATTCTGACAAAATATATATACAATTATAATAAATCCATGGCTAAGAGAAATTTCGTTGAATGGGAGTAATTATTCTAATGAAATCCTCATTTCCATCTTAGCGCAAGGTAATTGTTGAATTCGTGTGTATACAGTTGGTGTGTATACACAAATATGAATGAAAGTTTGTGAAGTGGCATTTGGTAAATATGTTTATGGAATGTCTACAAATATGGAAAATGTCTTGATAATAGCTTGAGATGTATTTTTGACAAGCATTCCAATAGTGTAATTTAAAAGAAATAATATTCTGTACACTCGAGTTGATTTTGTTTTCTTGAAAATTAGTCCGAGGCTTGCCTAATATACCAACAAAGAATGTATCAAAATTTCAATTTGAAGTTTGAATTTCACTAAATCTTAATCATAACAAATTGTAACTCTATAGAAGATGAGATTTGCGTGATTAGGGAAATGCCTGATTAACCTTAAAGGAGAACGTCAATCAGACATTGATACAATCTCAGTGGATGAAGAAAAATGCTATGATGAAACTGTGAAAATTTGAGCAAAATCCAACCATTCATTCAAAAGTTATGAATTATCAAAGTTTTGATTTAAACCTCTCATGGGCTCCTTAAATTGGCAACGTACAGGCACAAAGTGGCTGCCAACATGTAGAACCCTCCATTCACTTTGTACACAGAATTTCACATTTTCTTCTTTTTCTTGAAAAGTAGACAATAAATCAACAAAGGTCATTCCGAAATGCATGCAGAATTAAAATGTCCATATCATACTTGAAGAGAAAAGTACAGTTTTGTACTGAGGGCACATCAATGTCTGGGTGAAGTTCCCCTATAACTAAAGTTGATCGTATGATGATAACATGTGCATATGATGTAAGATGTTTTGCTTTTTTTTCGTCATAAAACAAGAGCAAATCGATAAATTCTCAGAATCATAGAATAAAGGGATATTAACTTCAACAGGGATTGCGAGATCATATATTTCAAATTTAGTTAATTCGATTAGTCTGATTACATGAAGTCATATTTACGCTATCATGCTGTCAAAATTATTTTCGATGTGGAAAAGAAACTGTATGGTATTTCAGCACAAGAGGGAGCTTGACATTACTCCGATTCGCAGTTTCATTGATTAATCTGCATGACACATCTCCCTTTATATTCCATGGCGGAGCAACGATTTGATTATGTGGGTCGGGAACGAAAATGTTTCGCTTGACTGCCCTCCCCCTAAATAAAAAGATAAAAATGAATAAACATGAAGGATATTTTCCCATTACCAATAACTTCTGGACCTTCGTAAAATACTAGAACAGCTCTGTTTAAAGCGATGTTTAATCTTTGCTTGATAAGCAAAAAAAATATTGAAATTGGGGAGGATATTTGTTTGTTATCAGCTGATGGTTGGACCCCCCCCCCCCCCCCAAAAAAAAAAAAAAAAACATCACTCCGCGAACGTTGGACAATTGAAATGCAAAAATAGTATTTTGAGGCCATCTATGCGCCATCGAGTGGGGGGGGGGGACCTTTATTTTAACGACACCCATGTTATAGTGCAGGAACTGGTATATAGGGGACTAAATCCACCTTTTCTATAGTAATACTTGTATCAATGGCGACTCTCCCCTTAATGTGGAACTGGAGCTGGCCAACGATCAATTTATTTTAAATTGTTTGATCTTGTTTTTAAATCATTAAAAAAAAAGAAAATGTTTTTCCTTGCCAGCTTAGCCAAGCGGCGGGCAAGTAAAGTTTTTTCCCCACTGTTGATTTCATCCTAGTGGCCTAGATCCGCCCTTGTATCACTTTTTTTGAAATTTTATTTCTCTAATTGGCAGTACTTCCCGATGCTACATCAAAGTTGCCAATTCAAAGATACAAATCAGAGGTGGAAATGGAAATTGTGAAAATTCATATTTTTTTTAACAGGCTATCTGATTTTGCTAAATAAAGATCATCAGTTTGTTCATCTCATTTTTCTTCATTCACTGACAGCACATCAATGTCTGGGTACCTCACATTTATGCTGTAATTTTCTGTTCCCATAGCGTTCCCTATAAAATATTTCTCTTTTCTTGTCTTTACTCTCCTCTCTTCACTTTACCACCCCCTCCCCAATCTCTCTCTCTCTCTCTCTCTCTCTCTCTCTCTCTCTCTCTCTCTCTCTCTCTCTCTCTCTCCCCTCTCCCTCTCTCTCTATCTCTCCCATATCCCCCTCTCTCCCCTCTCTATCTCTCTCTCTTTCTCTCTCTCCCTCATTATATATATATCTCCATCTTTCCATGTAATGTACTCTCTTCCTCCTCCTTCTTCATGCTCTTCTTTATCCTCCCCATCCATCCCTTTACATTCCTCGGGTTGATTTTCTATAAACAGTATATCTACTTTTCCATACCTATCAGAAAAAAAGAGAAACTAATAGTCTATATTCATTCCCATTGGTGGCTGAGTGGCACATAAGTGTCAAGTTTTGGAAATGATATAGACAATAGAGCAGTTGACAGATAGCATGCAGACCCAAGGGCCCGTCGCATTAAAATAAAATAAAAAATGACAACTTTACCATAATGGTACATGTGATAACGGTTTAACAGCCAATCGTCAACAAGGACTCCACAGGACTTACCAAAGAAGTCATACTTTTTTTTGTATTCATATTTTTCTATTGAAAATTATTACACCTTTTTAGCTTGCCAAGGAGCCCAAGCATATCATGAGTTTTTTTAGTCGAATGATTATGTGCCGTAAAATATACTGACGGGAGAAGAAGAAGAAGTAGAAGAAGAATGAGATGAAAATGTAGAAGAAGAGAAAGGAGGGAAGAACGAAAGAAGAAAGAAGGAAAATACGAATAAGGCGAATAGAAAAAATAGATTATGATAAGAAATAAAAGAAGAAGAATAATTAAGGAGAACATGGATGATTGTGATTCATAAGAATGGAGAGAATGGAGAAAATAAGCACTGAGAGGGGGGAAGGATATGGGAGATGGAGAAGAGATGGCCAAGGATGGAGCGGCTAATAAAGAGGAGATGAAGAAGTTAAATGTTTGAGGCAAGAGACAAGTGAACGCACAAGAAAATGAGAGGAATTATAAAACAATTTGTTTTGTTGCGGCCGATCTGTAGGATCTTCCGAAAAGTTCACATGTAGAGATAGATGAAAATGAAAGAGACAGACAGCTAGACAGAAAGAAACTAGTTCAGTGCGTAGACTTTATGGAGACAATGAAGAAGAGAAAAAAAACGTTATTGAGATCGAGAAAGAGAGGGAGAGAGAGAGAGAGAGAGAGAGAAAGAGAGAGAGAGAGAGAGAGAGAGCGAGAGAAGGTTGGGTGGGAGAGCGAAAGAGCGAGATGAGCACTGTGGAGAAAGGGAGAGATGAGCGTAAATCACAATTACGTAATGTGACCTCAACTAGCCCCACGCTGTCCATGAATTGGGCTTGGTATCTGTCTTCACCTCGTTATCACCCCCTTGCGGCCCGACGGCACACTTACAAGAAGGACGATTCGGTCTCCAAGAAGATAAATAACTCCTCACTCAGATTTCGGCAAACCGCAAGTTTCAGGAGATCTCGGTATAAGCTTTTGAAGTTTATAGTGGTTGTTTTCATAACAGAGTGATAACAGATAAATTGCTTGTCACTCTTGAATTTTACAAACCGCAGGATCAATCAATGTCTTGTCAATCATGATATTAGTCGAAAGTGGTACACGCTTACAAAACTACGGGAAATATATATTCATAATTGAAAGTATCAACCAAAATATATATACGTGATTTTCGTAAAAACCTGTTAAACATTATGGTCCGGTAAAGTGCCTCCTATTCACGATCATGGATATACCATTAATGCCAAGATTGAACATTTCTTTTCTTTAAAAAAAAAAAAAATCACCAAAGTCATTCAATAATTGGACGTGTTTTATGTTAGACTGCCACAAGCTTGCGAAATGCAAAGGCGCCTGCGAAACAGAACTCTTTCGTGGGTCGATGCGCGGTCGACCGCTCATACATATTCATCATTAAAACTTACAATATATACATACAATAAATATTAATGACGTTTGATGTGCGTACGTTCGTAGCGCGTAACAAAGGGGACGCGTTCGATCGTCAATTCACGTAGTCTTAAGATACAGACTCGTTTCTCAATATATGGAATACATGTATATTACATCGTATATTTTCAATTAATTATTATGTTGTCAATATAATGTGGTAAAATGAGTTATAGCTTTGGTCTAAATACACTCTATGGAATAAAATAAACGCAAGAGCACAACTCAATGAAATTTATAATAATTCTATGTTCAAATAGCAGGAAAATACAAGGGGTGTAATATAATGATTTCCATCAACATAACGATTGATGAGAATTGTGGTTGATTTTTTTAGACTATATTTCTACGAGCATTTCTATTTTCAGCGGGTTCGAAATAGCGTTGTCTGATAGCTATATTTGATTTCGTTTTGAGATTACTTTTCGAAAAACCGCAAAAATGTGTTATTAATATGGATGTTCGTTATTTTCAAAATGCTCTAAATAAAAACCGGTTTAAGATGCGTAACGTTCAAATTTCGTTTAATCCATTCGTTTTTTAGCTACTTGGCAAATATTGTGTCACTTCCCAAGAAAATTCTCACTGTATCTGCATTGCGACACCTTAATAACCACGCTTTATTGCAACCTTTAATCAGTATCGCTTCTCGGCCTTTTGGCTAAGATCATGTGTAGTATCTGTTCTTTTCAGCTTAATATCTGAAACGCGACTCACCGAGTCGCTTGTATATTAAACTGATTTTTGAACATAGGCCATGGAATAGGGGCTTGCTCCGTCCTGGCCACGGGTTGGCCCGGTATTGCAGTACCTCCGGGATCGGCCCACCCCTCAGGGGGTAATAATAAACTAAAGAAAGAATCACCCACCTCTAAACCTACATTTCAATAATTTCTTTCTCCGACTGAAGAAATATTGAAGTTGATATCAGATTAGATTTTCGAAATGTGAAAGGTATATACATTTTTCCATTTTTTTTCTTCAAAAATTGCCCTTAAATATAGTTCTTTTAAGACGCCCTAGTATAGAATTTTTATTTCAATGTACATATATTAATTCAATTATAGCCATCACCACAGAATTTAGATCATTGTTGAAATTCGCATTATTATTATCATTATCATTATTACTGTTATTATGGCGTCAAGCAGGATCGTGTCCGGTAATTTGGCTTCGGAGACATTACTTTGTAACGAAGAGTACAAAACCGTCCCAAATCTACGTCAGTATACTCTCCCAGTGTTTTTTTTTTCATTGAATTGTTGCAATTCCGAGCATAGCTGTTTTTTGTTGTTGGAAGATCTTTAGGTTTGAGAGACCTTCGCTATGCAGGGATCCCGAAACCTTGGGGGCAGAGGGTAGCACTCCCCCCCCCCCTCCCCACACTTTTTCATTTAATACGTTCAACCCTATCTGGCGGAAGAGAATATGGTAGCTATCCGCCGTGCCTGTAATGTATCTATAAAGCCTAATTCTGTAGTCAGTGTGATGAATGTGAAGCAAGAAATGGCTTCTAATGATAAAGACAACTTTGGCCAATAGACTTTTCTCTCAAATTGAGTATACATACTCATTTTGTGACGTTATTTTGAAAAGAATATCTAAATCTGACCAAAGAATTATTGTGTTGCGGGCAGTCGATTATGAAAACGAAATGAACAAACTGTAATATGACATCAGTCAAATGAACGATAGAAGAAATGCGTTTATCACTTGCCTACAAATTTCCTACGATGGGGTGACATTAATTTCATAATCATTTTTTTTTTTTTTTTTTTTACAAATGTTGTTGAAGAACAATAAATTCTAAACGACCTATTTTTGCATGAATGAATAAAGAAGACACTATATTGTACTTTGGAATATAGAAAACGATTATTTGAATATAATGTTGCCATTTGCTGTATTGTATCATGATGTGTAAATACGTGGAATGCAAACTATACATGCCTTTATTTTTTTCATTTTAGAAGATAAAATAATAAATGGGTGATCATGCGTAAACTTAACACTCATTCACTTGGATACAGAGTCAGGTACATTTTTCTGCATCTTTTTAGACTCATACTGCCATTCATCGCGAGAGGGCGACATTGCATATCAGGCAGTCTGGCCCTAAGAAAATCGTTGTGATAGAATCTCTTTGGTCTGGCTCTCTTCTTGCTTTTTACAAACACTTCACTGCTCATAAAATGCTGTCAACATGGACATTTAAACGTTTTATAACCCATGTTTGGGAAGAGAGAAGCTAACACAACTGAGTTTGTAGTAGATATATATTCTTGCAATCGCCTCTTTACTCATGACTATACTTTTTTCATTTCTAAAAAAGACATACAGACACAAAATACAGACGCGTATTCAATGGGTGGACGGGCCAGTAAAATATTCAAAAGAACATTTCAAAATAAGAAGAAAAGTAGACAATTCTTTATGCTTTTCAGATGTTTTTGTTACGTCCCCCCCCCCCTCACAACCGTTACTGATATATCTCATAATATTTTCTCATTAAATACCCTGATATCATAAGGCATGTATAAGATATTTTCTCATTTACAGATCAAGACTAAAGTACCTAAATTTGAGAGACTCTAACATATTGTCCCATGACATGTATTTCTATTCAATGGCAAGAAATGCAATCCTGTTCAGAAGTATTATACGCATGATGGCATTTCATCGTTAAACAATACCAAGGCGCTAGATCTAGGTCGAACTTTTTTTCTGAACAGGAACGAAGTAACAATGGGAAGACCCACGGATCGGAAAGCAGATAGAGGGACTGGAAGAAAGAAAGAAAGAGAGAGAGAGAGAGAGAGAGAGAGAGAGAGAGAGAGAGAGAGAGAGAGAG
>BQKZ01001519.1:7658-24019 GCA_036244855.1 Temnopleurus reevesii
GATGATGATGATGATGATGATGATGATGATGATGATGATGATGATGATAATGATAATGATGGTGATGATGGCTTGTCTCGAACGGGAGCGTCGCGCCACGCCCTTTCGAAATAGGCCATTGAAAACCACATTATGAACATGGGGAAACCCCTTCGACTGAATAAAAAGCATTTGGAAGAAAGACATTAATATTTCTTTTGTTCCCGGATTGAAACTGTATACTTTTGATGATATATCAAGTATGTTTATTGTCATCTCAAAAGAATAGAAAGTGATTCCCAGTCACACGTATCCTGTTCTTAAAAGGTATTTTGTAATGTAACATCAATCTCTTTGGCATCATCAAGAGCATCATTTTGAGCAGAAGTGACAAACGATGTAGACAAAGCAAGCATCTTCCTTTCAAACATTCACAATAGTTAGGAGCCTACAATATTTTCTATTCTCCGTTATTCTCATTTTGAGTAGGAGGGATTTTGGACAACGTTACTTTAATTCAAACATTCACGATGGCTTGGTAATGAGAATACTGTATAGAATTTAAACACACCTTCTCTCTCACATGTTAAGAGGTGCAACACATTTACATCACCTGGGTTTAGTGCAGCACAGTGTGGATAAAATTCTTGCTGAAGGGAATTAAAGCTACATAATATTAAAACCCCCTCTGGTCCAAAGGAAAGAGTGAAAATTAGTTAACATGAAAGTACAGTCTGTCAAAATTAACGCCATGGGTGGGATTCTAACCACCGACCGTTTAGTCAAAACCACTATACACACACACACACACACACACACACACACACACACACACACACACACACACATACACACACACACACACACACACACACACACACACACAAGAAACTACATCCCCCTTATTCTGAGAGTAATATCAAACATGGATCGTACAGTGAATAGGGAGCCTACTTTCTTTTGTGTTCATGATTGTGACGGATCGAATGGCTTTATTTACTCCTTCCAAAATCATTTGTCCCTGCTCAAAGTGTCTGTACAGAAATGTCGAACATCAATGTGTCACACCTGTTCAATGAATAAATAGGGTAGATACATTATTTTGTCATGAAGCTATCGTGAAGGCTTGAATGAATGTGTATACTTTGTCCATAGGAAAATCCTTTGTTCCTTCTGCTCACAGTGTTTGATGGAGATGTGTCGAACGGGTGTCGCACCTACACAGTGAATGAATAGGGCAGCCACTTTCTTTTGTGCTCACAAAACTACTGTGAAGGCTTGAATGATTTTTTTACTTCGTCCTTTCCGCTCACAGTCCGTGCAGTCGTGAAAAGATATTCATTTTTATGCCCCAGTCACATAGAAGCAACACGACTCAGCACGACTCTTTGTTCCGAGAGTTGACTGTGAACTTAACAAAGAGCATTGTTCAATCGTGTTCAGTCGGGGCTCCTATGTGACTGGGGCATTACCATGAAGGTCTGGAAAAATAGTAATGGCTTTATTTTCAGCGACAAATACAGCAGCGAAGCAGACGGCACAAACTCAGTAATCCGACCATTTTTCATCAGCATTACTCCTCGCCTTTTAGCAATGGCAGCTCGATGATGAGGGGATCATAGAATGATCTATGGATGGAAAATTAATGTGTTGATGCTGCACTTAATAGAGACATCAGTCATTCTATTCCAATGTGTGACATATCACTTTTATAATGCGCATTGACATGGACCTGCTAGGATGGACTCCCGACGAGCTTCACTGGCTTTGAAGTGGGAGATTCGCCGATATTTTTTGAAATTCGTCTCCGAATGCAGAAAAAAAAAACAGGCGGTCTCGATCGGGGTATGAACTTATCGTTACCAGATCTTGGCTCCAGCTGAGAAAGATCAATTTTAGTAGGCCAGTGTTGCATAACGTGAACGCTTAAAGGACAACCAACCCCTGGAATTATCATGGTTTCATCATGGACTAGAAGAAAATCAGATGAACAATCTAACACGATATATTCTACTTAATGAAAATAATGAAGTCTAACGCCATTTGAATGCTCCTTTGTAATGCTATTCAAATCGGAACCGGCTTGTTATTGTTATGTCTAAACAGCTCAATACACGGCATACGGGTCTATTGTCCATAACCCACTTAATTTTGCGGAAATATCGCAAAATATATCGGGTTATCTGTGAAGATTTCATCAAAATCGGATCATCCATTCACAGGTTATGAATTTTCTAAGTCTCAATGACCCTTGCCACTGATGAGGATCCGTGCGGTCAAAATTTACGACAGAATCTGTGACACACCAGCGGACAAATTTCAATTTACTTTTTGTTTTGTACAGTTATCAAAGATGGATTAGTGTTAAAATGTAGAAGAAGGGTTCAACATGATTCTTACTAACTGACTAATATATATATATAGATATATATATATATATATATATATATATATATATGAAGAACCAACTGATGTAGGGTACGTGGAGGTAAAATGAGACTATTGACGACATTTGCGTAATTTGTATAAAGATGCATAAAGATAAATCCAGCAAACCTTGTTCTTTTTAATTAAAAACTATTTATCCTTCATTTAATAGAATGTTTGCGATCATCAAATAATGATGTTTACAATTAATTTGCAAATTATGACATCGTCACAGAAGTCTCATATTACCTGCATGAGCAGGTAATATGAGACGATACATGGTAGACATGGTTACTATGTTAAAATGGCAATATGTCAAGTCTTTAAAGGGATTACACCCAGACAAGAATGAATGGTCAGTAAATGAAGAAAAATCAGATGAACAAACTGTAAAAATTTGAGCGAAATCGGATAATCCATTCAAAAGTTATGAATTTTCAAAGTTATTATTTCCATCTATGCTGAGCATCCTTCAATTGGCACGCGTATAGCTAATTAGCATAATCTGTGATGTCATACATGGATAACTCCTCCTTCACTTTGTACATACATTTATTGAAAATGGATCAATATCATATTTCAAATGAGAAATCAACACCGTTCTTTCTGGAATGCTTGCAGAGTTGATGTGGCTATAATACATGTTACCGAAGAAACAAAATGTTGTCTACTTTTCTGGAAAAAGAAGAAAATGTGAAATTTTGTGTACAAAGTGAATGGAGAGTTCTCCATGTTGGCAGTCATTTTGTGCCCCTACAATTGCCAATTTAAGGAGCCCATGAAGGGTGTAAATCAAAACTTTGAAGAATCATAACTTTTGAATGGATTGTCCGATTTTGCTCAATTTTTCACAGTTTGTTCATCTTATTTTTCTTCATTTAATGATAGCAATTTAATGTCTGAGTGTAGTTCCCCTTTAATTCACGTTTTTTTTCTTTTGGAGATGTTTTACTATTGAATTTCATCATTATTACCTAAATCTGAGAAATAGAAGACGACCTTCAGGTGAAAAAAAATTGCACAAAACATTTCGTTTCATGTTTTGGTTTGAGGATGGATAAGTGTGTTTTTACTATTCTGCATTTGTCAAAAATAGTTTTTCTGTAATCCTAATTGTCTTAATTAATAGCTATCAGTAGGTTTTAATCAAATATGATAGATTTCTATTAAAAGTAGCCATGAACATTGGCCCTCAACACCAAGAAGTAAGTACGATGTTATTGACATCTCATATTACCTGCAGCACAGTAGGGTCCACTTGGAGGTTTTAACATGTTTTGAGCTAATTCAGTAGATTATATAGAATAATACACACTTGTGTTGCTTAAAACATTCATTAAGTTTCGGTAAAGTGTAAAAAGTTGAGTTCATATGCAATAACCTGACTTTCAGCAGGGCAATCGACGAAATGTCCAATGTTATATCAAGGCTACAAAATGGTGTTATTTTTACATACACTTTCAAGATTTGGTGATATTTTCAGCAAACTTTCATTTAACAAACAGTTGAAACATTCAAAATGAAGCTAAGGGACTAGATTAAACTATAAATGATGCTATAAGCATTTGGGAAGATGTTTAAGATAAGTTATATGGTTCTAGAGTCACGCGTGCCATATTACCTGCAGTCTCATATTACCTGCATGTACCCTATATGTGATATGTTAGCGAAAATGACATTTTGTTGACTTTTCTGAAGAAAAAAGAAAATGGGAATGTTGGTATACCCAATGAATTCGGAGTTGTCCGACATGACGTTGCAGATTTCGTCAAAGTGGACGATCGTACGGATCCCCATCAGTGGTAAGAATCGAAATATTTGTAAGAATAATTTGAAAAATCATATTTTTGAACGGATTGTCCGATTTTGTTCAATTTTTTAAAAATAATTTGTTTATATGATTTCTTTTCATTCAATGAGTGCACGATAATTCCAGGAGTTGGTTCTCCTTTAAATGCTTGCTCTGTCGGCGTTTTCCCCTTAGAAGGAACAAAGATGGTTGGTGGCCCATGTATAACAACGCCATGCTAAGACTGTCGCATATCACAAAATGAATGTCTTGAATCAGGGGCTGCCTGGTGATATGAACAGCGTATAGTTTAGAGTGATTTCTAAAATAATGATCTATCGAAATTGTAATTTGTCACGCATCTGCATGTATGATTGCATAAAATCTTGATCTATGTCGTAAACCTGCCTATTTATATAATATACCAATTTCTCAATGTATTCAAATTTATTCATAATTGCCCCAAGATGAACAATATATTACATCAATATGTGAAAAGCATGCAGTGGTTGTTGCTAGGTTGGTCAAGCTACAGTATTTGTCCAACCGAGCAACGTTAATGCACGCAAGTACATTCTGACTATTGTATTTTGATTATTTGTTTACACCTGAATGCCTTGTTCGTCTTGGTACAAACAAGAATACAGTAGTCGCATGAACATTGACTAGATTCTATTCAAATTTCCTCCTTTCTTTGTTTATCCAAAACATTTCAATAGGCCACTTTCGTTATGTTCTTAATGTATTCAAATTTATTTTACGTTTACCCCAAAACGAACTATGCATTAAGCTGGCAAAAATGATGGGAGAGCAAGAGTCAGAATGTTACTTGCATACGTTATTGTTGCTAGGTTGGGAAAATATTGTAACTTGACAAACATATCAACAAGTACTTCATGCTATCCACATTCCTTCCATTAAATAGGATTAATTGGTTATGTTGTACAAATAATTATTTTGTCAACATTTTCATCGTATTTGCGCTTAACATTGAAACATTTTTATATTACGAGTGGTCCATACGCCATAATCGCATACACGTTTTAATACAGGTTTAGTATTTTCTTTGTTTATCCAAAAACACTTCAATTAGGTCAACTAACCAACTCTATGATTTATTTTTATGCTAATCCCAATCAGAATTACTGTTTGTTTCTTGATTGTAATTTGGTGTACATAAAGTTTCATTAAAAAAATCATTCTATCATATTTCATACTGATATTTATGATTGCGCAATGATGTTATGTACTTTTCTAGTTTCATAATGAGTGACATAAACGAATATGAAATCTGAACCAAGATGAATAAATCTTAGCAATACTATTGCTGTTTATTTCACTTTCAAACGATGCCAATACATGTTGTACTTTCGATTTAGTGTGATCACTTTCATTTTGACATACGTATCTGTCGCCATCTAAAGGTAAGTCGCAGAGAGTCTCAATGTCAGTTATGCTTTCATCAGATAGACGCAGTCAATCAGCCAATCACGTTCGTCTGGCTTCCGAACTAGCAGACGACACTTTCTCTCTTGGCGGGCAAAAGTTTTATTGCTCGCTGTGTCCTCCACCGTCGCGCGTCAGGCAATCGGACTGGATAGGGAGTAGTTTGCAGCTTCTAATGGATATTACGAGGATCTGGATATCGCTGGAATTTTGCTTCTATATTGTATTGGATTATAACATCTGTGAATAGACCTTTATTGCGTGCGCAGTATTTAGTATTGACGGGCAGACTTTCAACTATATTTTTTATTTTGTGTCGCCTTTTGATATTCTCCTTTCCTCCAACTGGCTTCATCAAATTTACTTGGCATCCATATATGTCTATAGAGTTTGTTGATTATCCAGTTGTGATGATTTGTACTTGTCGCTGAAATAAAGTATGCGTCTCGGTTGACTTTCAATAACTTGATATCAACGATGATGATGATGATGATGATATCTCGAACCGATATCTCGACGCTGCACCTTTACCGATGGATGTATTTGGTTGTTATTTGTGTGATTACCGTTTTCACTTTGTTGTCGTCATCGACTGCGGTTTCGAGGAGCGATCGTAAAGTTCTCCGCATAGATGGCGATCTGATCATCGGCGCTCTCTTCTCGGTGCACGACCTGCCGCCGACCGAGGTGGAGGCAACTGCCCGGCGGTGCGGGGAGGTAAGGGAGCAGTACGGCATACACCGGGTCGAAGTCATGCTCCACCTCCTCGAGAAAATCAACAACGATCCCAACATTCTGCCCGATGTCAAGCTAGGCTGTGAGATCAGAGACTCTTGCTGGTATTCGTCGGTAGCCCTCGAACAAAGCCTCCAGTTTGTGAGCGACAATATTGATCGGACGAGCGGCGAGGAGCCCCGAGACGCAGCCGAATGCAGTGGGTCGGTCAACGGCATTGCTCCGGCTAGCTCTCGGAAACCGATCGCGGCGGTGATAGGACCAGGATCTAGCGAGGTTGCAATTCAGGTTCAGAATCTGCTCCAGCTTTTCAATATTCCTCAGGTTGCGTACTCTGCGACCAGTCGCGAACTGAGTTCTAAGACTCTTTATAAATACTTCCTTCGGGTGTGTCCATCCGATACGCTGCAGGCACAAGCTATGGTGGATATTGTTCTGAGATATAACTGGACTTACGTCTCTGTTGTTCATACGATCGGTAAGTAAAACTTTTATTTTCTTTATAAAACCATGTGATGTTAATGAAATTTAAATGATATTGCACTGAAAAATCACTATAATGCCTATTCACCCCCTTCCAGTGACTTTATTTGCATGAAATGTGTTGGTTTACTTACGACGATTCTAATTCTAATGTCCCAGTCACATAGGGCCCCGGGAGCAACACGATTCAACATGACTCTTTGTTCGCAGGCAGTTAACTGTGAATTAAACGAAGACTCGTGTTGAATCGTGTTGCTTTCGGGCTTCGATGTAACTGGGGCATAAGGTAATGTTTGCCCATTGAACTTCGTTAATAACGCAGCCCTTGGGCGTCATTATGTAATAAATAGAGAGAATGTGGGTCACAGGCAGATGATGTTGCTAGGTCGGATGGGCTATAAAGTTTGTTCATCTGAGAAACGCTAATCTTTGCAGTTGAAAAAAAATTGAATCCTGAGCAATCATTAAGTTCCCATGAACAAAGAGGGACACGTATCGCAGACCACAAACGAATCAACAAAAAGTCGCACTTAATCATGGTCAATCGGGGCTTCAATGTTACTCGGGCTTTTAAGATGGAATAAGTTGGCCTGGGGCAAATAACACTGTTGTACAAAGAGTCGTGGTGAATCGTGTTGAATCGGGTCCCCTATGTGAGTGGGGTTTAACCAACAGATCATCTCGAGGATGAATGAGGAGAAGGAAGGGGAAGGAGGAAGAAGAGGAGAGGCGGAAGGAAAGGGAGAGAGAAAAGGGAGACGGTCGAGGTTCTGGGGAGGAGGAAGGAGAAAGGTCTGATGACGATGATGATGAGGCAGGTAGTAGAGGAGGAGAAGAAGACGGAGGAAGAAGGAAACGAAAGAGAAGTAATGGGGAAGAGGGATATAAACTATGTGTCGTCTATTATGTCTATGAAATCATCTTGAGGACAAATTCTCCACCGTCACGCGCTATAAATGCTATTTTATTTGCACATTCTTTGGGTGTAGGATATGGCGAGGGGACTCAGTCAGGTTATCAAAATTCAGCAATTGCGAAGAAAATGATATTGGATGAGGAGTTGATTAATTGGGTAGATAATGGTCCTAAAGAAAAGTGATGGTAAATGCAGGCGCATAAGTCTTGCAGAGATAGAGAAAGAGATAGAGAAAGAGGGAGAGAGAGAGAGAGAGAGAGAGAGAGAGAGAGAGAGAGAGAGAGAGAGAGAAAGAGACAGAATGAGAGAGAATATCATAAAAAGGCAAGGTGTGAGATATGGAAATAACGATTTAGCCTATATAAGAGAGGATTTTATCGAAGGCGACGAAGGATATTATCAGTCTATTCTAATGATCAATGCACCGTTTGTGCCATCATCCGTTTCCATGGCCACGCTTAGTTTGTAACACTTTCAGCTTTTTAGTGAAATCCGCTTGAATATATTGCACCTGCTTGGTCATTTTGTTACTTGTTGATTATATCACTGTTAATATTCGAAGGGTGCGGAACGTTTCGATCTCATATACTTGAAGACGGGGTGAATCGCTGTGAGCAGAATCGACAAAGAATTTTGACAAAATATGCAACTTCCATTGAAGCATTCCCAATAGCCAAGTGCATTGCACTCTTAAGAAATTTCGTTCCCTCAAGGGAAGTGTCGCACCCGTTCAATGAATAAAAAGGGATGCTACTTTCTTTTCTATTCGTGGAGCAATTGCGAAGGCTTGAATGAAGTTGTTCACTTTGTCCAAAATCCTTTGCCCCGTCGACTCACAATGTTTGTTGATTATATCACTGTATATATTCGAAGGGTGCGGAATGTTTCGATCTCATACTTGAAGACGGGGTGAATCGCTGTGAGCAGAATGGACAAAGAATTTTGACAAAATAGGCAACTTCCATTGAAGCATTTACAATATAGCCAGATGCATTGCACACAGAAGAAATTTCGTTCCCTCTTATTCTGCGGTAAAATGTCAATCAGGCATCGCACAATGAAAAGAGGAGGTACATATTACTTTTGTCAGTTTGTATTGAGCATTGTGAAGGCTTGAATGAAAGTTGTTTACTTTGTCCAAAATCCTTTTGTCCCTTCTGCTCAGCTCATGGTGTATGTAACTGAAGACGTGGTGAATCGATGTAAGCAGAAATAATAAATAATAATGTCTTATTTACCCATGCAGGGTAGCCACATTCAGCTGTTTAACTAGCTGCTCTTCCAGCGGGCCCTGCATAACATAAAGTTATTATTACCCTTCTCCTTTCATAAATGCCGAGCGCCTGGCAAGATGGCAGATGGTCCCATTTGTATAAGTCTTTGGTATGACTCGGCCGGGGATCGAACCCATGACCTTCCGTTCATGGGGTAGACGCTCTACCACTGAACCACACATGACCAGAATGAAAAAAGGGTTTGGACAATGAAAAATTCCATTCAGGCATTCACAGAATCTAGATGCACAAATAAGAAATTTTCTTCCCTCTTAAACTGCGGAGATATGTCGAACGGTAGTCGCACTTGTACAATGAACAAAAAGGGACACTGTTATATTTTCAGTTTGTGTAGCTGCAAAATGTGAACGCTTGAATGAAGTTGTTTACTTTGTCCATTTTATTCATTTCATTTGCCCTAGTGTCTGCTCACATTGCTTGTTGATATCACTGTAAATACTCTCAAAATACCAGTGACGTAACAAACGGTCGTCGGCAAGAAACTGGCAAAGATTTGAATATATTAGTATACCGGCCAATTCGCATGGGTGTGAGGGAGGGGATGTACTTTAAATTGAAGATTCAACCGAATGTAACTCCCCTACATTAGTGTAACATGTATGGTCTTGCTACAGAATTAGTAGTTTGAACCAATTCCTACATAAAATTTTTTTTTCTATAATATATACTGTATATTTCACAACATTTTGAACGCGATATCTTCCAAATGTAAAGAGAGTTTCCTCACACCACGAATACCCTTTTTTCAGACGAGGATTTGTTTTTTTTGTTTTCTATTTCTTTTTGTTTTAAGAAATATGCGTCCTTGAAACAGAAAAACAACAAGCATACAAATGGTTAAACCTTTGGTGATTGTGGGCAGTGCCATGAAACAAACCAAGAATGGAAGTTTAATAATCTAAAATCTCTTTGCCCATGCGCAGTCTAAAAGAATTCACACGAAAGAGGTGTGTTGCCCAATATTCCCGTGCATGTGCATCATCGGAATGCGGTCAATATATTTAATCTGTGTATAATATTTCATAATCAAGTAAAAAAAGAAGAAGAATGAAATAAAGGATTACATTGAATTCATGCAGCAGGAAATAGACATGGTGTTAACGGAATGAGGATATCCGGAGGTGTGTTATTTTTAGGTATTCCACATGCTATGTTCATATAAATGAAAGTATTATTGTCAAGGAAACATTAAATGAAAAATATGCGTTGCAATACGTGTTGGATTAGATATCTTTCACCGTAATATAGATCTCGGAATATTATAGATTTGTCCAACTAGAGCGCTTTATATCCGCTGGAAAAAGCGCTATTTATTTTATTATCATTATTATTTGTTATTATCGACGATGCATTACAAATGTTGTGTTTGTTATTGTTATCATTATTAATATTATTATTATTATTATTATTATTATTATTATTATTATTGTTATTATTTTTTTATTCTTCTTCTTCTTATTATTATTATCATCACCGTAATACAAGTATTTCATACCAGTACATGTCTCTATTATAGCAATCTAGCAATTTAGTATGATTGACCTTGGGAATAATGATATAAAGTTAAGGGTATTGAATTGATTCGTTGAGGGATATAATGACACAAAAATCTATTCATTTGAAAAAAACTGATTATATTAATTTGTACCACTTGATATACGACATCCATTATTGTAGCTGTGAATGGGATGATTGAACATGCATGCATCACCATGATCATACTTTTACATTATTATTAAACAGTCACACATAACTTTATGTTTCAATCTGAAAGGAATTACTCCACACAAAAGGTTATCTGTAGCAGAAAACTCTGCTGATGTAACGTTAATTACTTTGCTTTGCATTGTTTAAAACAGCTCTGAGATGGTTCACTGTTAAAAGTGCTCGACAAAAAAGTAACCCCCCCCCCCCCCCCGAATATTGAGCATTGTTTTCATTACTATGTGAGGAAAGCATTTCACCTAACAATTGAACAATGCTTTTCCCCAATAGATGGTGCGGTTGACAATTAGCAAAATTCTTAGGCAAATGAGGATAAAAAAAATGCCGGAAAGGTGGGGTTTTATATGCCCATCGCCTTTTGCATGCAGTCACCCAGGACTTTGAAATCAGGGGCCTCGACCAATCGGAAATTTTGCGCCCCTCCCCTTCGAGGAGCTGATAAGTAAATTAAAACAAAAACATTAAAGAGTCATTACCTCAAATTATGCACCCTCTTCATCAAATTGGGCGCTCTTTCTCTTCAAATTTGGCGCTATCCCAGGCTCTGACCCGGGGTATATAGTGCCACCGCCCCCCTCCCAACTGTGCCCCAGTATTCACTTGTGATAAAGCAAGTGATATGGCCACATAACACATAATAATGCACAATCATCATTTACTATTAACTATTGTCACCATATGCATGTACTACATTAAGTAGTATCGAGTTACATCGAATTCAGGTTGATTGATATGCCATCTGCATTGTTTTCTTCAATTCACTCATCTATAGTTATAGGCCATCACCATGACCACACCTTATTTGAATAGAGGGGAATTTTGCGAGTGTGTGTCCGTTGATTAGAATTTGATCTCGTTGATTAGATATCTTGGTAATATTTCTTTATTCCGTATATATTACATTACCCCAACAGAGTTAGGGATCATTATCCAATGTGTAAAAAAATATCTATGCGAGATCTTATATTTCGGTCAAAAAATTGTTTAGATCTTCTCCGGGGCAATGCCATTTTTTTCAAAGCGTCGGTCGGTCGAACAATTTTTTTTCATAAACAATTTAAACGATTCTTGAGGGAAATAAGACTTAAAAGTTAATGAGAAGCCAAAGAGTATGTAGTATATCTTTTCAGGCCATATTTTACAGGTTTATTTATCAATTTCATGTGCTATTTCAATTTTGATGGAAATAAGTTCATGTCTTGGAAAACGATGAGAACATGCTCATCGAAACGTCGAGAGTGGGTAGGTCCTTTGCAGGTCCACTCACAGTTCCAGTTCCGTGAAGCATTTTCTCCTTATTTCATTTTTGCCTAATGGAAGTGCCCGTAATACATTGCTATCAAACACATTTTAATTATTTTAACAAATAATTGGTTTCCGTTATGGCAGGATATTTCTCGCTAAACTAAACATCCTGGAAAGTGAGGTAAACCAATTAATATGCTGCCTTCTTTTTTTGTTACTTGTCAGCTCCGAGGGCGGGGGGGGGGGGGGGGCGCAAAAAGTAAAAAAAAAAAAAAGGTCCAGCCCCTTGGGTATCAAAATCCTAGGTGCACGCATGTCTATAGGTGTATAAACATTTTTCATAGATCTGAAAAAAATACAACTGTTTTACAATCAAACACACTGTAATCAAATTGGCACATGGATGATTTCAGTTATTGAACACACAATGGCCGGGAGCACCCTTTTGGGTGCAATATAACATTTATTTCAGAAAGGTGCAATTTGGCCCCTTTTCCTCAGGGTGAAAGATTTTTCAAAATGTTTGAATGTAGCTGCAACAGTGGGGTTCGAACCTGCGCCATTAACAGGTAAATGATCGCTTCATTCCTGGGAAGACTATTTACCGACTGAGTTATCTAGATCTGCTCTTATTGAGCGAGGGATATTTGTTCAATTCAATTCAATTCAATTCATTTATTTTCACTTCATCAGAAATAATACAAAGTATAATGAACATTTACAAAAAAAGTTGAATAAAACTCTGTATTTATGACGATATGTCGGTAGCCACAAACATATCTAACAATTCTTACGATAAATGGATTGCCAAGTATGATGGATCGGAATCTATGTTTGATGTCTTATAAATCCGTCCATCGGTAGAAAGCGGTGAGCAGCTCAGTCGGTAAAAAGTCTGCCTTGAAATCAAGCGATCCTTCGTGATGTAGGTTCAAACCTCACAACTGCCATAATTTTTAGACAGTTGTACTTTTGTTAAGTCTTGCACCCTTATATGAAAAATGGGGCAATATTGCTCTCTAAAATGTGCTTGCGGTGTTGTATTACGTTGCACTCTTATTTACTTAGTGTGAATAATATCACTCGCTCGAGGACGCATCCTGAAAATTGCGATCGTTCTGAAGTGGTATAATCACTGTGAGCAGAAGGGACAAAGGACTAGGACAAAGTAAACAACTTCATTCAAGCATTCACAATAGCTTCTTGACCGCAACAAAAATATTCCAGGTGTGACTCTTGTTCAACATTTTCCATGGAAGAAGAAGAATGGAAATTTCCGTTGTGTCCATATTGCACCTTTATAAAAAGGGGTGCAATATTTCACCGTAATAGGAGCTCGCGGTATACTTTGCATCCGTATTTTCGTAGTGTGAATAATTCCTGGGCCCCGTAACATAAAGGTTTGCGATTGATTGCTTATTTGAGAGCGATTGATATCAATCGCAAGTCTGTGGCAAATCCTGTACTAAAGTTTGCAATCGATCGCAAAATCAAATAGCGATTAATCGCAAACCTTTATGTTACGGGGCCCAGGTCGCAGCCTGAAAATTACGATCATTCTGAAGTGGTACAATCACTGTGAGTAGAGGGGACAAGCGACTGGGACAAAGTAAACAACTTCACTCAAGCATTTACAATAGCTTCGTAATCGCAAAAGAAATGTCCACGTGTGACTCTTGTTCAACATTTGTCCATAAGAAGAAGAACGGAAATTTCTTTTGCATCCATATGTTAATGCTTGAATTGAGGTTGTTTACACTGTAAAAACCCTGGTGTTAAATTTAACACCAGCCGGAATCGATGTAGGTCTACAACAGAAAATCGTTTGAATAGCACCCGTTTGGAGTCAGTGTAATATATTTAATCATTTAATCATCACGTTCTGGTGTTGCTTACGCTCTGAAAAACACCAGACGGTATCTAGATATAATTTATTAGAATCCAAACAGATGTTATTTTAACATTTTTCTGGTGTGAACCTATATTGATTCTGGCTGGTGTTTAATTTAACACCAGCGTTTTTGCAGTGTACTTTGTCACAGGCTTTTGTTCCTTCTGCTCACAGTGAATACAATTCAAAAGTGATCCTAACTTTTTATGTAGTAGTGTATAATGAGACGGAAATTGAGAAAGCATTTTAATCAAAATGTAAGACAGCGTAATGAAATAATTGCGATTTCGAAATCCTCCTTAAATGCCTTTCTCCCAAACTGTAATCTAGTTAATCCAATAAAGAAGACAAGTTATTTTTACCTACAGCTAAGGAGCAAAGCTAAAAGGATTTCCATGAAAAAATATTGACGAAGCGGTAATTGGGATTGATCCTTTTGAAATTTAATCCCAAGATCAAGACTTTTCTCTGAGGCTTGAAAGAAAATTGTCCTTGTGATTCTCGGTAGGTGAGGAGAAAGTTGAGCAATATAGCCGAGTAGAATCCCAGCAGGACCGTGACAATTTATGATAATGCTGGTTTATTGATGAATATGATAGTCTAGGGGGTACTGAACACAAATCCGTTGGGTGCCACTTGGGCACACTTGGGGAAAACTTTTTATTGGAATTTTAAAATTATACGGAGGCACTTGGGTGACAGACATTATACGAGATTTTTTTTCTCGCCTCAACAGCAGCCGTCCTTCTGAATCTCATTTTGGTGTCACTTTAGGGCCTCCGTAATTTGTCGATATCCACGAATGACGAAAAATGAAAATGTCACCTTTTTATGAATTCTCAATGATATGCCTTCAAAGGAAAAAAATTAAACACGAGCAAGTTGGTGATTTGTTAATATATGACCACATGAAGTAAATTGAAGGTCACATCATATCCTTTTGAGATATAGCACCGAGAATTCATAAAAAGTTGACATTTTCGTTTTTCGCCGTTCGTGGATATCGAAAAATTACGGAGGCCCTAAAGTGACACCGAAAATGAGATTTATGAAGGACGACAGTTGTTGCGACGAAAAAAAATCTCGTATATGTCTGTCACCTTAGTGCCTCCGCAAAATTTTAAAATGCCAATAATTTTTCCCTCAAGGGAGCCCAAGTGTTACCCACTGGATTTGAGTTTAGTACCTCCTAGACTAACATATTCACCAATAAACCAGCATTATCAAGGTATGTCACGCTTTGGGTAAAAATCGGGCCAATTCTCTTCGGCTAATATTAGGGATGGGGAAGAAAGGGCCATGACCCCTAGAAGGGGGATGATGTGGACATCATTCACACGTTCATGGTGTGCATTATTGGGAGATGTAATGTCCAACAAGATATGGAATATGAAAAGAACATGCAACGCTTTATGTGATCAATAAATTATGTTCTTATTTTTTTTACCCAGAATTATATTGTAACCATGCAATGCCCAAATCACATATAGAAGCCCAGAAGCAACACGATTGAACACGATTCTTTGTTTAGTTCACATATAGCTGCCTCAGAAATAGTCATATTGAATCGTGTGAATTGGGGGCTTTAGACAAAAAAATGTACAAGTCATGGTATTCATTACTCATCACAGCGCTTGATATTTCATTCATGGAGAGAAAATTCACTTGAGAAAATTCGGAAATATAATACATTTCGCCTCTCATTTTGCTCACAGGCAGTATATCAATTTGCTTGGACTCTTATAACACAGTTTGAAAATCTTTCTTCGTGAATATACTTTTATGCTAGATACCATTTTTTTTCTTCAAATTTAATTTATGGTCCATCTAATAACCAAATCGGGGTAATTATCTGAAGTAATTAATTCAATTTTTCATATCTTGGAGCCGTCCACGTGGGCAACGTATATGTCTCTTTCCTCCCATATTATGCTAGGTGCTTAGTTATTTAATATGGATTTTAAAAAATTTGGCTGGTCTCTGCTGAGATGCTACGTCCATGCTGAGAGTCTGTCAATAAATTGTAACAGACAAAACTGTAGCTCAAATGGAATGTAATTCCGTTACCGCCCATGTTGAGTCCCCCTAGTGTATTTTATTTGTATGTTTCATTGTAAGAATCAGAAAAAAACCCAATGATTATACAAAACATTCATTGAAACATTATCATGTCTATTTTTGAGCATGCAACCTGAAAAAAAACCGGAACAAAACGGAAGAATTTATTCAAGGGTTAGGTTGCTCTCGGATGCTATATTCTCCAGAGGTTAATGCACTTTTTCTCCATCCTCCTTCCAATATTGAGGATGAGGGAAGAGGTTGCATTGAAACATCACGAGTCACCTTTCATCAACCACCGATGAAATGTGGGGCAAAGTTGACGAGATCTTTTCATCACTTTTATGACCGTCAAAAATGTCAACACCTACG
>BQKZ01001519.1:51440-62146 GCA_036244855.1 Temnopleurus reevesii
AGAGAGAGAGAGAGAGAGAGAGAGAGTAATAACATTGGAAGTCGGGATGCCGGTATACATATACCGATGCGGCACGGTATGCCAATGAAAAAGTATCTGTACAAATTAATTTTGCTTCCTAGTTTTATCAAATATTGCACATGCGGAGAATATTTAATTTTTATTCTGACAGTATACTTGACCGACATATCAATAACGCCATTTACTGGAGGTCGTTTTACTGAATAATTCAAATCTTGTAATTGTTTCATATTTTTAATCGGTTTTCTTTTTAATATTTCTTGGAAAATCTAAAAAATGTTAGAGATAAACAATATTAATTAGAAATATGTCAAACCTCAAAACAATAGACCGTGTTTTTTTCGACTTTGACCGAGATGTTCGAGGCTTGTACATCTCCACGACGACGTATGGACATTTATTTCAGAATTCAAACGATAATTTTATTTATTTTATTTTATTTTATTTTATTTCTTACTGAAATGATACACGAATTGAATACAAAGTGAATTGTAATATCGAACGCCGCATGTAATTCTGTATAGCCATACGGTCGTAATGGGGGAAGGGGGGGGGGGGGGTAGTGGCAAATGCACATTCATCCTGCTTCTAGAGATGCCGAATTTCGTCAAACCATATTTTCCCTTTTCCTTTTCTTTTTCTTTGTGTGCCGATGTTTGTTTGTTTATTTTTTTCCTTGTTACCTCCATTGGGGAGGCAAAATGTTATTATTTTTTTCTTCTTTGGCCATCATGCAGTGGCACCAAACGAATAACCTGTCAGGTCCCAGGTTTATGAAATCCTGGCCACGCCCGTGTTCGACAACCGTTAGAAATTTGACCGACCCGCTTTCTCTTGAAATTGCTCTTCATTTTGATGGGTCATAAGTCTATTTTATTGGAAGGGGTGTGAGGTGATTGCGAGAGGAAAATAATTGGTCATTTGGGGCTAACCTCATTTCGGACTTGGATGTCAATCCGTAATACTACGAGGACGATGATAGAAGCTTTTTATTGAATGGGCAAAATTCGCGACCATATTTCATTTCACCAAATTCATAACCTGATGTGAATGGCGTAGAAATATATATCATAAATATATCTCATGCACTATTGAACTTTTCCAATCGGAATAAAAAGAATAAATATGAGAATTCCAACGTCATCTAGACAATATTGGTCCTTTTGCGTCATCTGTGGCCTGTAAAATAAAAGATACAATTAAACTTATGATAAATTGTAAGTCTAATGTTTTCCAAAGAGATACGATTAATTTTCAATTTATCGTATCTCTTTTATGGTACAGGATAGTCATGTAACATTGCGCATGGGGTGTAAGTGATGTGTTAAGTACAAAAGTACTTCCTTTAATCATATTTTCTGGCTATTCCATTTTCTTTCACGTGACTATTTTCCCGGTTTCTCAGAAGCAATTAGGACATGTTACTCTTTCAATTCCCACGAACGCCTTAACTTATAAGACTATACTTCCCGAGTTGTCTGTCGATGCCCATTATCATGAACTACTAATTGAGCATGTCATACTTAGTGCGGAGGCTGTCTCCACCCTTTCAAAACGCAACATGATGACCTAGTTTATATCAAAGCACTAAATTAAATCAGACTAATTTATTAAAGGGGAACTTCACCCAGACATTGATGTGCGCCCAGTGGATGGAGAAAATATTTGGTCAATCTATGAAAATTTGAGCAGAATCCGACAATTCATTCAAAAGTTATGAATTTTCAAAGTTTTGATTTACACCCCTCATGGGCTCCTCAAATTGGCAACATACAGGCACAAAATGGCTGCCAACATGGAAAACGCTTCATTCACTTTGTATATACACAGAATTTCACATTTTCTGCTTCTTTAGAAAGATAGACAAAATTGTACTTTTCTTATCAAGTATGATGTGGACATTTTGATTCTGCATGTATTTTGGAATTAATTTTTATTGATTTATTGACTACTTTTCTAGAAAAAGAAGAAAATGTGGAAATTCTGTGTACAAAGTGAATGGAGAGTTCTCCATGTTGGCAGCCATTTTGTGCCTGTACGTTGCCAATTTAGGGAGCCCATGAGGGGTTTAAATCAAAACTTAGAAATTTCATAACTTTTCAATGGATCGTTCGATTTTATTCAATTTTTCACAGTTTGACCATTCTATTTTTTTTCATCCACTGAGAGTGCATCAATGTCTGGGTAAAGTTCCCCTTTAAGATACACTTTGAGGTGTTCCGAACTCCCTGGTGTGTCTGACGCTTGCATCTCACAAATAAAGGACCACTTACACCTTTGCGTTATAGCCTGCGCCGGCCCAGCGTTATTAGGGACCTTAAGCAAGAGGACGGAATGACTGATCAGGATGTTATTTCTCAAGCGCGGGAAAATCTAGCGGGTCGCTAAGGATGAGTACGTTATTTCAGGACGGTCTTCACCAGGAATAAGGTTCTCATCAAGACGCTAGTGTGATGACGTATTTTACGTCATCACTCCAACTCTTTCGTGGCGCCTACTCATTATACCGTCCTCTTCTAACGTTGGCAATGCTTAATGTATTTACCAACACATCGCTATTTCTGGAACGGACCTTAGAGCTAACGTTCTAATCAGCCCTTACCTCCTTTTGCTTAAGTTCCGTACTAACATGTAAAACGCTCACTTGACGAACAAAGACGCAGGCAATACGGTGAACTGACGCTAGGCGTACGCTCCTTGAACGCAAGCCGGACTTCAGTCCTTGAGCGCAAGCCGAACGTCAAATCACGCAGGGAGCATCTTTAGTTGTCAAAATCGCTTCGGCCGACGCAGGGTAAAAACGCAAAGGTGTGGTTCGGCCCTAAGAAGTCGATGTCTGCTATCTGAGTTGATTATTTGTTCTTTGTATAAGGAGATATTCAAATGATTAAGTTACACACTAAGAAAAAAGGGTGCGCAAAGGGTGCAAACGTTTTGTGTTTACTTTAAGCTCCGGTACAAAAAATCTCATTTCAATATGGTGGGTAGCAGTTTTAATTCGGCGTTTATCCTTATTATGATAGGATGCTTCCACAAACAACAACATTAAAAGTAAAGTGACTAAATAATGCTAATTCCATCACCATGTTCTATTGAATAATTACCTAACACAGAACACGATATGTGGGACATCACTACCATGGTTTTGTCTGATCTCCATTGAATTCACTCATTACTCTTCTATTCTAAACTTGTCTGGAAATGGTTTAATAGATTCTGTTTATCCTTATATTTCACCCTTTTTTTTTGGGGGGGGGGGGTGGATGGATTGTTCTGTGCAAGTTTTTTTGTCAATTCTGTCAACATTTATTTCAGTTTACTATATACACTCAGGGGGTGTTGCTCAAAATCAACTGCAAATCAACTGCAACTTTGAAAATTGTTACGCGCATTTTCATTCACGCAAGGTATGCGCATTTAACAAGAAGCGCATGGAACAATGACTCTGATTGGCGCGTACCAACCAACTGCAACTTGCGATCAATTGCAACGTTTGAGCAACACCCCTAAGTATCGTTTAATAACGATAATAGCAATACAATATGTCCGAGGCGCCATACATCTTATTACATTTGTGCATTTCTTTAGATATTACACAAATATATCTAATGTTCAGGGTTGCCAATCTTAATAGCAGACATTTTCCAGACATCATTGTTGAGACCTTGTCACATACAACATACGCATCTGTCAAACATCTGTAAAACATATGTTCCTTGTTATACTCACACTTCTCACCACATTAATATATTGTAAAACCATTCATTCCCATTAATTAATTGCTGCGTGCAGTGCACTATAGTCCAATAAACAATTTAATGATGATAAAAAGTCTGTATTTATATAGCGCTTAATGAAATTTTCTCTAAGCGCTTTACAAAGTTTTCATGACATTATGAAACACATTCAATTAGTGTTAGATGCATGTTTCTGAATCAACATGCTAATTGTGAAATTGAAATAGGGCTTGCAATTTTGTCATAACCAACAAATTGATAAATGAGGTATAATATAGCCATCTTAATTGAGATAATAATTGGTAATGATTATGTATCCCAATTCATTACTTCAATGTTTTTTTTTTCACATTACGAACGCGTAGTTATACAGAAAGGGGGTGTTGTTCAAAAGTTGCAATTGATCGCAAGTTGCAGTTGATCGGAACTCGCCAATCAAAGTCGTTGATTCATGAGCGTCTTGTTAGAAGCGCATATTATGTGCGAATGAAAATGTGCGTCACAATTTGCAACTTATTTGCAGTTTATTTGTGATCAGTTGCAACTTTTGAGCAACACCCTCTAAGTGGGATAATGTGAGGTGAGACGACCGAACATTGCATAGCAGTATATTTTTGCACATTGTATATAATCCACTATCAGCTTAAGATATGGACGTATTATTATTATTGTGGGGTAGGAGGGGTGATCAATAGACAAAGATGGGTATATGTGCGTGTGTGTGGGTATGTGTGTACACTGTGCAAGCAAGGGTCATGAAACCTGCGCAGAAACACATACACACACATGCACACATATACACACATACACACATATATATATATACACACACACACAAACACTCACGCAGACGACCAACACTGTAGCAGTATATTTTTGCACATTGTATATAATACACTATCAGCTGAAGATATGAACGTATTATTATTATTGTGGGGTAGGAGGGGTGATCAATAGACAAAGATGGGTATATGTGCGTGTGTGTGTGTGTGTGTGTGCACTGTGCAAGCAGGGGTCACGAAACCTGTACAGATACACATATACACACACACACATATTTTCACACACACACATACACACACACACACACACACACACACGACCAACGCTGTAGCAGTATATTTTTACATATTGTATATAATCCACTATCAACTGAAGATATGAATGTATTAATGTTTGGGGGAGGGGGTTAAAATAGACAAAGCTGCATTATGTGTGCGTGTTTTGCACTGCGTTAAGGCCGGGGTCGCGGAACATATACATACTCACACACACACATAAACATACACACACTCACACCTATACACCTAAACACCTACACATGCACACACACACACACATGCGAGCACACACACACCTGACAACTTGACATCTGCAGACCTACAAATGCACATGTTCACATATACTCATGTGCGCGCACTACACACACACATACAGAATCACACACACTAAGAGGCTTCAAGCCCCTCCATCCTTGTCAATTTGTTTTCAGTTAGCACGTGCAAGCCAAAGGAAGTATTTAAAAATAGTAATTTCAGAGCCCCATGTGGCAGCCCCAACACTTTTCAAAAAGTTCCGCGGTCCCGGAATGTTTGTGTGTGCTTGTGTGTGTGTTTGTTCATTTCGTCCATAATTATGTGGAAGACTGTTTCATTATTATCTGTAGGTCCATACGCCGACTCTCTATTATTCATGCAACGTACATCTTGTCAATTTATATCATTATTACGATTACCTACTTTCTGTGCGTTAACCCTTCGGTGAAAGTTTTGAAATTGCTTTGAGGGAAGTTGTCAAATCTATTTTTAAAAATGCAGAATAATATCTGAAATCCACAATTTATTTAACCACAATACTCTGTTGGCGTTCATTAAATAGACACAAACACCTCTAACTCAGACATACCATTGTGATGTAAAGTCATGCATAGTGTGTAATATCTGTACTGCCGATGGTATTATTCGGTGACATATCATGATGTATCTAATTTCGTTTTGATAACATTGCGAGGGGACGTGTTTCAATCAAAATGTAATGAGATGGAATGAGAAAATTGTCATAATTTCAGACGTTTCGGTTTGAATGTCAAACTTCGCACATTGCATGCGCTTGTCGGGGATGGAGGTTTTGGGCTCTAACCCACCCCACCCCCTTTTATAGGGAGAAGGTTTTATTTTGTGTTTTTTTTTTTGTGCTTGTTGAGCCTTAATCAGGGGTGGCAACCCGTGAATATAATAATTTTGGCCCGACAATGAATTGTACCATTGGAGCTATATTATGCAAATTTACAAATTATCTTATCCTGAATTTAGAAACACGACCAAATTCTGTAAATTGTTTACTGTAAGATTTGGCCATTATCAGACAGCCAAATTCCGTGTAAGTGTCATCCGATTTACGTTATAGAAAATTTGTAACAGCAGAATATAAATAATTTTTAAACAGTGATAAGTTAATTATTGTGCTGAAGTAAAAATGGTCAGAAAACGATTTTCCTTAATCATTTTTTTTGTGACGTGACGGATGCAATATCAATATCAGGATTATACAGTCTGTGATAAAAACGATCAAATAATTCACACAATTATGTCAAAAGAGTTAAATTCATCAAGCGATAAACACACAGTCATGTTTATCATCAATCAGATTTATAACACACTTAAATGAATAAGGATGATAAAATATTTCCACATATGATATCAAGAGCCCATATGCGCAGCTTTCCTCACGTCCTTGGACTAATCAAAAGTACTCGAAACGCGATGAAAATTGAAACTGTAAATCCAGACAACGAATATTCAAACAAAATGACAGATACGGTTGCACATTGCTGACACAGAATATAACGCTCGCCTGTCAGTTAATTTGATTACGGTTAATCAGTGTGGAATAACAAACAGGGATGGATTGATAGATATGTCATCGAAGGGATCTCTGAATTGAAATTGATGGCTAGCCACCGAGCTATTGTTTAACCCTTTCACGACGATAGAACACGCACTATGTTTTGGGTCAATAACTTTTTGATGTAGTGCTATAGAAAATGTACAAGATGCACGAGCAGAAAGAGAAACAAATTCAACACTAAATCTGATCATTTTTATTCTTTCACCATTTGTCACCGGACGTAGAAAATTTTTATATGAAAATAATCAGTACAATGGTCATAAATTATTAAATTGGCAATGGAGACATCATTTGAAAATGACTATTTTCCCTGCAAATGAGCAACATTTAACTTTTAATGCACTTGTTGACTAAGAAGATTCAATATGGTAACCTGAAACATTCAATTGGAACGTTTTAAAAGACAATTTTAAATGTTAGTGTTGCCAATTTAAGAATGCAATAGTGATTTAAATTCTTGTAAGATGATTTCTGTAAGATGATTTTGAGGTTTCTCAACACACTCATTCTGTGGTGACACCAAATGTCTAACGTGAACAATTACTTTACTAGCAAGATGATGAGACTTTGTTGAATTTACTGGTGATTAATGTATGAATACAAAGATGTATTGATGAATGGACAATATACCTAGCACATTAAAAATTTCATTCATCTAAAGGCATTGGATGGGCGAAAAGAGAGACATTGATACAAAGAAAGAGGAAATGATTTAGGTGTAGGAGTAAAATGAGAATAAAATGAAGAAATTTTGATAAAACAGTAGTAAGAAAACAAAGAAGAAGAAAAAAAGAAGAAGAAGAAGAAAAAGACAGAAGAAAAAATAGTGTAAGAAGAAGAAAAATAAAAGGTAAATGAAAGCGAAAAAGATAACGAAGAACAAAAAGAAAACGATAAAGAGGAAAAGAAGGATATAAATAGGAAAAAGAAGATGAAGAAGAAAAGTAGAAAGAAGAATGCAAAGAAAATAAAAAGAGAAAAGAGAGAGAGAGAAATAGGAAAAGGGAAGGAACAAAAGAGGGAACAAAAGAAGAAAGAGGAGACGATGAAAAAGTAAAAGGGAAAAGTGGGAGGAGGGGAAGAAAACGACGACAACGACGACGACGATGATGATGATGATGATGATGATGATGATGGTGATGATGACTGTGTAGCAAAATGAAGACATACTATTAGCGGAGCAAAAGAGAGGAGACGATAAAATTCACCCTATAGACATGCTAGACAATTGTTTAAAACTTTAATCCACCGTTTATATCACGCACACAGCCCGTACCTCAACAAGTCTGGCTCTCCAGTTGTCTCGGAAATCTTCAGGGTTCTTTGACATTGTTGACTTGAGATTGTAAGGGGTGTTGCTCAAAAGTTGCAATTGAACAAGTATTGTTGCAGTTGACCGGAACGCGTCAATCAAAATCATTGTTTCTTGCGCGTATTGTCAAGAGTTGCATGCATGAAAATGAGCGTTACGATTTGCAACTAATTTGCTGTTGATTTGCGATCAATTGCAACTTTTGAGCAACACCTCCTGAGATGGTTACACCCATTTTCATGGACAAACCTTCCAGGGTTGTGTTCCATGAAGATGTTCGTAGAGATACGCACGACTCTACGAACGACTGATGACCCTTTCTCACGTGCGATTAAACAGCGCCAAGGATCATCAATGAGCGCAGGAAAGGGTCACCAGTCGTTTAAAGAGTCGTGCGCACCGCTCCAAATGGCACATGAAACACAATAAGTACATTGATCCCATTTAACATTGGAGGTGTTTTAATACGATCTTGACATTTCACAGAAATAGGAAACCCTGAGTTTCGAATCAATAAATTGTGGCATAACAAATGCCGTCCATAAATATCTAATCATTGACAGCGGAAATCCATTATAAAATAATATCATAGTTTTGTCCCAAATTGCCCTAGATAAAGCATACTCTTACTTATTCTCCAGATACCTTTTAGGACCATAGGGTCATTTTATTACTATATACTATTTGGACAATTGTGATTTTAAGTCAAGCGTTTGTAGGTTTTTTTTATGTTTTCGTTCATTTTTGCCCGAATTAAGTACGTGTTGAAATAATTTAACCCGGAATTTATTCCATATATTACTAACACGATATAAACTATTTCCGAAAAGTTAAGTGGAACGGAGACAATAGGTCCGTACGCCGTGTATTCAACTGTGCGGACACAACAATGACAAGCCGGTACCGATTTCAATAGCATTGCAAAAGAGCAGTGAAATTGCGTTCGGCTTAACTTTTCGAAAATACTTTATATACTGTAGTGTTTTTCTCAGATAACATTATATATGTTAATATTTCTCAATTTTATTAACAAAATGTATTATGGATGGAAAGGCGAGAAGCACGATAAAAAGTGTACTTTTTTCTTGTTGGTGAAACTTCAACGTCTGTCATATAGGGCGATCAATATATACCATATTTGGATATAAAAAAATACCATGGATTATGACCCCTTGAGTTGAGATCGCCATCATGGCCTTGCCCAAGTCATCTTGTCGTGATCTTTAAAACAATATATCATACCATAACCCCTATATGATTACTATATTATAAAGTAGTTCGAGGGTTACGCTCTTTAGAAATGAAACTGATGTATCACCACCGTATGACGTCTTGGCCTAAGGGAAATAGGACCCGGACGCAAAAAAAGTGACAAGGGCATTGTGAAAAATTTGAGCCATTAACCAACGAAACAGGTGAATGTTCCTCGGACACCTGTCTTCCAAAGAAGAAAGTCCCTCTAGGGGAGCCCAACTCGTTACCCGGCTTTTTATCACCGTTGAACTTCATCGTGTAAGTCAATGTACTCTATAAATGTTTGCTCCAATATGGACCTTTTAGCCGAGATTACGTCGCGTTCTTTTCTCTGATGGATTTATCCAGTGTCAATGTAATCAAGGTGACATTTTCATTCCATTAAAAGCCTCTCGGTGAGCTGTGAATTATGGGAGATATGGTAGGCTTTTGCTTCATAGAGGCTCTATCACACATTTGCGTTTAGCCCCGGTCACATGACATAGAGCCCCGGAAGCAACACGATTCAACAAGACTCTTTGTCCGGAGGCAGTTAAGAGTCGTGTTGAATCGTGTTGCTTCCGGGGTCCTATGTGACCAGGGCCTTAGCAACCAACCTACACTGAGATCAAACTTTAAATCCTGGTTGAATTTTACCATTTTAACTATTTTCTATTTGTATTCGTAGATCGTCTTGCTTGGAATGAAGCGATCCTTCAAGATGCGCATGCTCGATCAGGCATTTTTTTTTGTTTCGGTATTTTGTTCGGGTATAATGGTACAACATCGCATCCTTCAAAACGGTACAATAATGCACCCTAGAAGGTGTCCAGGGTGTTGTCATTTTGACACCCTTTAAGGTGCAAAGTCCCCCCTTTTCGCTATGTTTATATTACCAGGATAGCAACGTAATTGCTTGGTAATATTTTCCGTTCTGGGGTTTGCGATTCGGAACAGCACAAACGGTGTGAATATCCCATCGTCATTGAACGAAAAGTATTATTCTATTCAGGTTTATTTATGTTTATTTATTTTCATGTATTCTTTTTTTTTTTTTACCTGGAATCGTGTTGCTTCCATAGTAACACGAAACCTGTCGACAGTTTTCAGGTGTTTTAGTGTATTATGTTTGCATTTCATATGTATGCACGAAAACGCAGAAAAGTTGTCAGAACGTCTGAAGTTGTTCGGGTACGCTCTCCATAAACGTGGTTAATGATAATAATTATAATGTCTTATTTACCCAGGGTAGCCACTTTCAGTTGTAAACTAGCTGCTCTTCCAGCGGGCCCTGCATTAAAAAGGTTATTATTACACTTCTCCTTTCATAAATGCCGAGCGCCTGGCAAGAAGGCAGATGGTCCCATTTTTATAAGTCTTTGGTATGACTCGGCCGGGGATCGAACCCACGACCTTCCGTTCATGGGGCAGACGCTCTACCACTGAGCCACACATGACCAAAGACTTATAAAAATGGGACCATCTGCCTTCTTGCC
>BQKZ01001519.1:74103-92304 GCA_036244855.1 Temnopleurus reevesii
AACTGTTTTCATTGTTTCTTTCATGTCTAATTCTTTATATCCTTGTATATCTTGTATTCTTGATTTCATTGTAACTGTTTTGAATTGCCAAATAAATAATAATAATAAAAATAGTACTTTGCTATACCCGAACACCTTACAAAATATTTCTTAAAGGCATTTTATGATGGCATTTTTGTAAAGGTTCTATACATTTCCTTGGAAAACCACTTTTAGAACCCCTAAATGGTCTCCAAAGAACCATTCACCAAATTTTCAAAGTTCTCCATAAAAAATTCCAGAGCGGTGTTTCACCAAGTCGTTCTTAAAGTTACGCACGACTTTACGTTCGACTGGTATCAGTTCTTGCACTGAATGCGCGCACTATTATGAATTATTACGCACAAGAAGGGGTACCAGTCGAACGTAAAGTCGTGCGTAAAGTTTTTCTTATCTATTTTTGAGCACACAAAACACATGTAGGCAAAGCCGTATTTCTGAGGTTTCATGAATGGAACAAGGCTTGTAATTGAAACTTGTTTCAAAAGAATGTACGACTACATAGTGACCTTTTCAAGCAATATAATCATGTTCATAAACGTGAAGGTCTGGTACAAAAAGCTCCCAAAATATTTTTGCTGATTTGGTTACCGTATTTGGGATTACGAATCAGAAATTATATCCTGAAATGTCATACTATCCAGTAGAAAGGCACTGCAGCTTGCAAAATGTGAAGTATGATATCACATTCGCCATGGTGAAGGTTTATTTAGAAACAGGAATGTCTTCGTATAAACAAGACATGTCAAAATGCACATGTTTGTAACCACAGCCGAGCCGTCTAAACATTCTGTCTTAAATTGATGCCTTCTGCTGATTGTATGATATGCATGTGTTGAGTAATGTTCAGTATCATCAATACCCCCCTTTCATGTTATACTTGATTAAGAATCATTGATTATTATCTATTTCCTAGGATAATTTTTTTCAATTATTACAGGGTTACCACAATCATGAAAAATCCTGGAAAATTTTGTGGTCATAAAAAGTCAGAAAATTTAGACATTTTGTGAAAATCATGGAAAACTAAATGTCTGTCGCCATGTTTGTATCCACAGCTAACCCGTCTAAACATTTACGCCATTGATGATGTCTTCGACATGCTTGTATGTTCTGAATGTGTTGAGTAATGTATCATCAATGTAGCTCTTTCATGTTCATACTTGGTTGAAAAAATCATGAGTATTTGAGTACCATCTGCTTCCAGAGGCATCATACTCAAGTCTCACAGGTTTCCAGTGATCATGGAAAATCCAGGAAAAATTCGAAGATGGTGAAAAGTCAGGGAGTTTGGGAAATTTGATAAAAATCTTTGAGAAGTCATGAAAAACTTATGATTCTGTACTTATGTCTTGTCTGTGGCAGATTTGCTTTCCAGTTTCATACTCTGCATTTGTTGGGTCATACAAAGTTTGGAAATATGGAAAATTTGTGAAAAATCATGGAAAAGTAAATGTTTGTTACCGTGTTTGTAATCACAACTTCTGTTTTAGCATTCATGTCTTAAACTAATGATGGGCTATTCCATGGCTTTTTCATGTCTGTTAAGCCCTGGTCACATAGGACCCCGGAAGCAACACGATTCACCCCGACTCTTTGTTAATTCGCAGTTAACTGCCTCAGAACAACGAGTCGGGGTGAATCGTGTTGCTGCAGGGTCCAATGTGACGGGGCTTTACGCTACCAACGGTAGCATGTCTCGATGACAAAAGAGACAACCACACAACTGCTCGTTACAATATTTTGCTAAACGGTCGAAATTCAATCCTCTGGGTATAAAAAATACACACACAAATTGGAAACATTTGACCATTGCGGACAATGCAATGTTGCCGAATCTTCTAAAAACGCTATTTCTGCACCCAAAATAGACCATTGGTGAATAATCGTATTTTGATATGACTGGATACATTACCAAGTGGAGTCGTAATTAGATTTCTCGAGGGAACAATTGATAATTGAAACCGCTTTAAGGATTGCAAGTTATCAGATGGCCATCGTTGAACATTTTGAAGACCAAACAGAGTGTAAAAGAACGAAAATGTAAAAGCTCACATGTTACTTTTAGACGTTATGAATTACACCTAGAGAATGAACCAGCTGAACGTCAAATATGATTTTATAAATGACCTTTTGGAAGAATGTTTCACAATAATTTGATGATCTTTGTTATACTTTGACGGTAGTAAATGTACATACACAATTTTAAGCTTGCAACTGTCGTGCAATGCAAACAACAGAGAAAGCAGACGAAAATGGGAAAAGGGGAAAGTCATTTTTCTATCACATAATTTTACATTATTCCTTGATAATCATGACGACACAAGATTTCAACAATAGACCCACCATTAAGAAAATTTGATGGAAGGATTTTAACACCGATGTCAGAAAGACATTTAGCTACAATCGCTGACGAAGAAGGTTGCATCTTGTTTGAGAAATGTTAAGGAGTGAGATTATGATATTCAGATTTCTCTGAATATAATATGGCCTCAATCTGACATGAATTGTATCTGATTAAGATTTTATGATTATTATTATAATTAGATAATTTATATAGCGCAGTCACTTTATGGATATACTTCTACTGCGCTGTATGATTTTAGGGTCTGTGGATATTATTACTGAAATAGAGCATATAGGTACAAAATATTATTGAAAAGCTTCAAGAAATAGTGGCCCGTATTCTGATACCAGGTTTAACTTAAACTAGTTAAATCTGTGGTTTAAGTATGGGTAGCCCAATGTGCCAACACTTTCTTTAAACTGTATAATTCTTATGTAAACTGCTCTCTTTTCCCATGCTCTAATATTATAGAAAACTATTTAAGTGTTCATTCCAAGACAGTTTTTAATACTATGAGTGCCAATATCCTGGTAAATTAAACACTGACTGTTATAGATTCAAGCCTCTTTTGGCTTACCATACTTAAACCACAGATTTAGACCAGTGTTAACTTAAACCTCGCTATCGGAATACGGGCCAGTGAGTTTTCAACAAGCTTTAAAAAAAAACAGAAGGAGAGGATCTTACTTCTATTGGCAATCAATTTGTTCCAGAGTTTTCGAGCAGCACAGCTGAAGGCGCAGTCACAAACTGTCACTTTTGTTTTCAGGTGTGGAAGTTTTTTTTTGTAGGTAAGATAAGAAATTGAATAGTCATTAAAAGACTGACAGTCCATCACCCATTCACATGTACAATGGTAATAACTGGGAAGAAGAGCGTATTGCCTCCTGTAAAAAGGCTCTTACATAACAACGAATATTTTTCTATAACCAATGTTCCTCTTTTTCTTTCTTTATTAATTCCTTTTGTGCACTTCAATTGTAAAAAAATTTAAAAAAAAAATAAAGAAAAGAAAATGCGTAGGCGAGCATTCTAGGAAAGATTATCATTAATCAAGTTGCATGCTAGGTAATAATTATATTCCACTTTCTCTTTGTCAGTTTGTGCCTTGCCAAAGGAGCTTCAAAGTATACAAATTTATTATTTTCACAATGCAATCAAATTCTTTTATTTGGTGACAGTCAAAATTCTGGATTGATTCGAATAATGAGATTGTTGCATAACTTTAAGGTCAGCTTTTCGTGTTTTTTTTTTGTTTTGCAAAACGAACTGTCAGTCAAATAACTTCATATCTACTTTAGATTTAGTAATCATATTGAAAGACGTATAAGACCGTTATAAGGACAATGCCTATCAGCAGGATCAGCGTTTCTGTTATATTGTTGATTTACATGAATAATGTAGCCATAATTGTCCCATTAATTTGGAAATTAACTTTCGAACTAGGTTAGCTTCAAACGCAAACCACCTGTCAAATATTGTGACATTTTCTTTAGATCCATAACTTCGAAAGAAATTCGAAATATTAATCGGTAAATTTGGCAAGACTTAATCTTACTTAATAATCGATCATTGTTGCTCAAATTTAGGATTGAATATTCAAACTGGTGTGCTTTTAACAAGTGACATCGCTTGCCAGGATATTGCTTTTGATTAATTTATCAGAAAAATAATTATGAAGGTTCCTGAAAATATTAATATTTATTTTCTCTCACAGGAATAACTTTTTTAGTTTGATATATTAAGACTATATAAGCAAAATATATTCAAAATGGCGTACGTTGCCATGCAACGAATGTGTCAAATAATTTGACACCTTTTTCTATAGATAAGTGATGGCGTCACCTATTGTGCCTTATTTAAACATAGTCCGTCACGAATATAACTACAGAGATGAAGAAAACTGGGATATGATGAGAAAAATAGAGAGATGGACAGGGAGAGGGGAGAGAGAGAGAGACAGAGAGATAGACAGAGAGAGAGAGAGAGAGTGTGTGTGAGAGAGAGAGAGATAGAGAGAGAGACAGAGAGATAGACAGAGAGAGAGAGAGTGAGAGAGAGAGAGAGAGAGAGAGAGAGAGAGAGAGAGAGAGAGAGAAGCAATATCTCTCATACTTTAAATGTCGAGCAAACCGGTGCTCTAGAAGGTAATGCCCAAAGCAACGAAAAAAAACGAAAAGAGTTGAACTGAAATGATGTTTTTTAGTAATAGGTTTGTATAATAGCTTTGTAATGTTTGATGTTCAAATTATATTAAGTACTATGTCATATTTTAAGCTGTAGTTTTAGTGTAATAGCTCGTTGAGACGGAGAATCTATTTTCGTCATAGTTTTTTAAGTTTGTTTTCTTTCTCCCTTGGACAAATGTTGCATTGAGAAAACTGCTACACAAAAACTATGCTTTAATAATCCATTTACATTTTTATTATGTATGTTTTTCTCTATTGTTGTACCTTTGTTTTGCTCAAACTGCCCAATCGAATAATAATCTAGTAATCTTGTCAAATGTGAGGGTATCGTGAATCTGTAAAATATTGAAATATTTGAAATTGAAGTTGCTGAAACATAGTGAAGAATTTGTAACAATGTACGACACACATATTTGGAAGAAAATGAACGGCAAAGCCTTTTAGGTATATAGTTCTGTATTCAACTAAATCATTCTGAATGTCTTTAAAAACCATTAAACACAATATTATCTATTTCCGTATTTTCGAACGCCAATTCAATGCTCCTTTTAATGCTTTTGAAATCGGACCCGGCTTGTTATTTTTGTGTCCACATAGTTCAATAAATACGAGGCGTATGGATCTATTGTCCATGACCCACTTTATTTTGCGGAAAAAGTTCATATTACTGAATCATGATAACTCTCGAATGCTTGAGAATGATAATGGTTTAGCATTTGGAAACATTTCCAAACCATTCTTTACTTGAAAATATATTTGTGAAAGATATCCTGAAATTTAAGAATAACTTCCTATCTACTTTAGATAAACACGGATTGGCTTCACCTTCCGTGCCTTATAATTACGTATCACGTGTTTACTTTGATATACTGTGTTGATGAGCTTGCATGACTGAGATAATTTGGTTGTTTGTTTGTGTGCGGTGGTATGTGTGTGAGATAAGTTTTGCTATTATATGTGTTTGTATGTGTGTGTGCGTGCGTGTGTGTGTGTGTGTGTGTGTGTGTGTGTGTGTGTGTGTGTGTGTGTGTGTGTGTGTGTGTGTGTGAATGCGTGAAAGAGAGGGATAGGAAAAAGAGAGATAGAGAGGGAGATCTTTAACATAAACAATAGCAAGAGAGAATGATGGGGGTGTTGAGAAGAGACAAAATGTAGTGACATGTGGAAAAAAAAACTTCCAGGATGATGGTAAAGTTTGAAAAGTACTACCCTGGTGGTGCCTTTAAGAGCACTGTTCTTATTGTATGCCTATTAATCCCTGTTAACCCCTCCCCTCCCCCCAAAAATCTACGGATATCCCTTTCTTCTAATACACATTTTAATGTTCATCGAGGTCAGCATTCTTACTAATCAATTTAAACCAGCCATCCCTTCCATCTCTTTAGCCCCTGGGGCATTCCTTACGGCCGACTCACACTTTTTCGTTTTTAGCATGCGTCGGTTTAGCGGCTTCAAAAATTTAAAAACGTTCCTCGAGCACAGTATATGCTAATCAAACGGTGGACTGATGTTCGGCTTGCACTCAAGGAGCATACGCCGAACGTCAGTCCATCTATGACCTGCGTCTTTGTGCGTCCAGGGCCCTATTGCATAAAAAGTTTATTAATCGCAGCTTGGAAAATTAAACGCAAGTAATAAATACGCGTTCCTGATTGGTTGAAATGGGAGTTACGTTAAATTTTATGAATTTATGATTTTATGACTTTTTATGATTTTATGACTTTATGATTTTCAAAATCATCACGTTTAAACGCAAGTTTTCATACCATAGTATTTTTCGAAAACACTGAGCCGACGCAGGCTATAAAGGCAAATGTGTGAGTCGTCCTTTAAACACTGATCAGAACCCGGGGATGTAAGCCCTCATCCATTCTATTTTAACCATCACAGAGATGTTGGCCTAGAAAAAAAATGTATTACTCGCGGTCCATTTATCAGCTTGTAAATATACACGTGGGACTTCACGGTAGATTTTACGGCGCATTAGCCGTCATGCGACAGTCAATAGATTACAGTCCACGCTTCCATATCGCGATGTAGTGTGCATTTGAGCCTAAAGGGGAACTTCACCCTAACATTGATGCACTTTTATTGGATGGAGAAAATACAAAAAACAAACTGTGAAAACTTGAGCAAAATTGGAGGACCCATTCTTTTTTAATTTGATTTAATCTAATTCAATTTTTTTAAGGATTTTGTTTACTAATAGCAAGGCGCTTAGAAACGCCAGTATAAAGCGCCATATAAATGTTATATAATAAATGTTATTATTATTATAAAAGTTATAGCATTTGCCAAGTTTTAGATCTAAATCTTCATGGGCTGAGTATGGCTGCCAACATAGAGAACTCTCCATTTACTTTGCACACAAAATTTCAAATTTTTCTTCTTTTTGTAGAAAAAAAATGGTTATTCTTCAATTGAAATATGACCTTGATCCAAGTTAAATAAATTTATAAATTCATTTAATAAAAGTTAATAAGGAGTTCACCATTCGTGACATCACAGATGCCAAAGTTGCCAATTCACGGATGCTCATGAGTGAGAAAAAATGCAAACTTTGATTATCCGATTTTGCTCAAATTGTCACAGTTTGTTCATCTTATTTTTTATTCATTTACCGATAGCACATCAATGTCAGGGTGAAGTTCCCCTTTAATATTGCCAGCCTAGAACTGTATATTCTGGGATATGATTAAACCAATTTAGGTTGTATTCATGAAATTTTTGGCTTTCCTTACGAAAGCGATTCTCTCGCTTCGATATAGGGATCAAATTTCATTATGATAGAAATTTGAGACCAGTAAGGCACTACTTATTATGATTTAAATGGTTATGCTACATAATCATGGTGATGATTGTTATACCAGGTACATTTCCTTGAACGCAAAAAAAAAAACCGTTTTGTATTCTTGAGCACAAAAGAGATGAATATGGTCAAGAAGTATTCCTTAAAGTAATATCGCCACAAAATATTACTAGATATGATTATAATGTGCTGTACTCAACCCAGGTGAGGTGAATGGGTACCTGGGAGGAATAATCAATCCTCGAAATGCTTGAGTGCGCTGGTGGCAACGAGCTATAGCCAGGGTAATAATAATGGAAGGCGTCTTGAGCACTCAGCAGTGGAGTGAATATGTTGCATGCAGATATGAGCCAAATAATGTTACTGTGCTATATCCGGGTAATAATCAGATAATGCAATAGAGCGCTCAGAAACACTTCGTATTATTAAGAGCTATATAAATGTTGTTATAATTATTGTAATAAATTCTTGCGGAAAGACCAATTTATTACACTTTATAACTATTTCAAAAGAATTATATCAACTACTTAATAAATTATAGAATGAAATTTCAACACCTCCTCCTTTGCTCAGACTAATCAACCGGCTTAACCAAATTGATTCGTTTATTGTATCAATTGTCTTATGGAAACACGCGGCTTAGGAGAGACTTCACAAAAATAGGAATACATAATAAAACATTTCATCCCTTTAACAGAATCAGTTGCCCTGACCTTGCGATGGATAATAATGTTACAAATGACAGAAGATAATAGGAAAACTGAAAATCAATTTTGAGGAAAATGTAAAAAAAAAAAAAAAAAAAAAAAAATGATTAGATTTTTCCATTGATCACAATTGATCGATTGCAAACTGTTCGGTATTCTAAAGTTTTAAAGGACCCAATGGAAGAACAGTGATATTCTGTGAGTACCGCTGAAATGGACTATCCACCGTTTGATTATATTTTATTATGTTTTGTCGAAATTACGGAAATAAAAGCAAACAAACAACAAATATGAAAAAAAGAGATATCAATTTATTAACTAACAATCAAAGTGAAATGATAAGAAAGGAAAAAAACTTACATATTTGTAACTCATCCCGAGATTGATATTGGTATTATACAATGAGAAATGTATTTCATCTATACTTCCTATGTGACCCATTGCATAACACATTTTATCTTATGAAAGCTATGGCGAAAACAATTCTGTCATGAAATTTTGCACATGGAAAAATTCTGGCCAAATTGCAAGATTTTTTTTAAATTTCTTTTGTATGGCCAAAAATGAAGTACTACCAGTACTTCAAGAAGTTAATGGAATGACATTTCAGTCACCAACACACCCACTATATCCAATCAACCGACTCAACTAAATAAATTGGTTTATTGTATAAATTTTCTTATAGAAACGCGGCTTAGGAAAGACTCCACAACAATAGGAATACATAATACAGCATTTCATCCCTTTAATACCAGTGAATACAATCAGATGCGATGCCCTTGTGATGGGTAATAATGCTAGAAATGGCAGATGATAAGAGGGAAATCATCCAAGGTTAAAATCAATTTTGAAGAACGCTTCATCAGGAACGGTTTTAATTGCTCTGGAGATAAATCAAATATTGGAGTGTGATAGGCATTCATTTTCCACGGACGTGTTGTCTGCAGTGACGCGTTCACTTAGCGTAATTAATTCCGTCAATTATAAATGGATGAAATTAAAAGAGAGGGGGATAACTTTGATGGCATTGGACAGGCGACTAACCTTTTATTTATGAAGTTGCGTGCACTTTATTAAGAGTCAGTCATGTAAGATGAAGTTGGAGCGGGAAGCGGGAAAGAAAGCTCTGGTATTTGAAAAAGGATGGAACCCCATCTTCTAATAAGTCATGCGCGCACCGAAAGGGGAGAGGGGGGGGGGGGGGGGGGGGCAATGGTGTTTGGCTCTGGGATGTTTGATGTTTGGCTTGGACGCAAAATTTTAGGTCCAAATAGGCCAAACATTTTCTAGGAAAGTCGTTATTATTTCTCGTCAGCTCATGAAGTGGGGATATATTTGAACTTAGATCGGGCCCCGAATTCAGCGCCCCGAATGCAGCGCTCCGAATGCAGTGCCCCGAATTCAGTCATAAGGTCTGGGTGCTTGCGTATGGTATATCGAATTTTGGTTCCAAACTTCTTAGAAATAAAGCTGTGACTCTTGTTCCGTTATTCGAAAAATCAAATTATATTGAAAGTTTGCCTTCCCTCATCTTCCTGATCTTGAAATTTTCGTGTCTATTGACCCAGTAATGCTTCCATTTGGTCAAAACTTTTCCAACTTGAAAATGACGTAGTATTTAATGAATACTTTGCAACCATCTTGTAGTTTGGAAAGGATTTTACGGTGTCATTTTCAAGGTGGAATCTAATTTTGCGAGCAAGTTAACAATAGGATTTTTTTTTCTAGTTCAGGGTCCAAAAGGTTTTCGTTTTATAGACTCGCTGCTGAGTGGTTCATTATTATGCCAGAATCATTGAACATTGTTCAACATTCGAAGGACATACTTCCCATCTTTACCCTCGAGTGAGGGTAAAAAAAATGAGTGACATTTTATTTAAATAAAATGCAAGGGCAACGGGAAAACAGAGGATATTGGAGGAAATATGATCTATTGTTCGATACTTAAACTGAAAAACCACACGGATTTCCGTTCCGTTAACAGTCAATCATTGTAAATTGATTACAATGCCAATTGATGATTGAATTATTATCGATTTCTACACACTTTTTAAATTCATTATAATCGACACATTGCACGCTCATAAACTGTGCAAAATTTTACCTTCGAGGTTACAAATTAATGCGACATTGTAGCGCAACATAACACATTTTGCATAGAAGTGTAAAATTACACTTTTTAATGAGACTTTGATAACTTGCTGTATTTTTACAAAATTTTGATAAAAAATGACGAGGCAGTTGTTGGGTTCTAGCCGGTGCGATGGTGAATAGCTCCATCCTTTATACTCAGACGTTTTACTTACTGAGAGGTGTCGTCGCTCTTATTGACCAGTGCGCATCAGACATTTCGTTAGCCTCTAGCTGATACTTTGACTTATTATGATTTTTCAGATCTTATGGATCCGTCCATCGGTCAAAAGCAGCAACTAGCTCAGTCGATAAAGCGTGTGGCTCTGAAGAAGGCGACCATTAAAGGCCTGTGTTCAAACCCCACAGCTGCCGTGTTTGGGTGCAATATTACATCTGTGCAAAAAAATGGTGCAATATAGGGACAATATTGCACCCAAGAGGTTGCATCCGGGGTTCCAAGGAAGCAAAAATATTCGAACTATGTATCTACACCTTCCGCATATTTTCCTTTTCCATGCTAGTGGGACCCGTAAGAGGACTAAACTATATGACTGGGGCCTAACGCCAACGTATAGAGTCATTGGGGGAAAAAGATGATTTATACGAGTATGACGAATGTTCCATTAACAGATCTTTACCCTTACTTGAATAACTGGATGTCAAATTACATAACCCTCTCCAGTCTCATTTTAAATTATTGACCTGTTCTTGAGAAACAGTCAGCATGGTCAGAGAGAATTCCTCGAATCTTCCACACAGCTGCTGACGATCCGATTCGGGAAATACATTGTAGTAGCGTTCAATATGGGTATTTCGACAAAAAAATATACCTGATTCCTATTATGAAAACTCATATAAATACTAAAGATACGATTTCACTGCGATAATCAGCCTTTTCTTAAATCAGTTTCAAAACGTATGCAAACTTAAGGCTGCTCTGACTGCTGCGACTTCCTTATGACTCCGGAGCCGATTTGGTGTTCCTCTTCCAACGTGAAACCCTGTATAATGCAATTTTCTTGACTTTTCTATCAGTCTGAATGTTCAGAATCGCAATTAATTTTGTTTTATTTTCTATCTTTTCAAATATTTCTGGGAGACACAATTACATTTTATTTAAAACAAAATGTGATCGCAAGCCAGTCATATGGTATGCGGTTGGCTTTAGCTGTTCAGTTGCATAGGATCATGCAGAAAGAAAAGCTTCAGAGAACTGAGGTTGACTGATAACTTTCGGACAGAGAAATACCCCGGGGATGGGTGTTGTTATACTTCGTGTTGCTAATAGCCAGACGCCATTTACCCGTTGAATATTTAATGGCCGACTTACACCTTTGTGTTTTTAGTCTGTGTCGGCCCAGCGTCATCTGAAAATTAAAAACGCTCCCCGAGCGCAGATTATATGCGGATCAGACAATGAACTTACGATCGGCTTGCGCTCAAGGAGCGTACACCGAACGTCAGTCCACCGTATGACTTGCGTATTTCTCCGTCCAGGGAATATTTTCAAAAGCGCTGCGCCGATGCCTGCTAAAATGAAAAGGTGTGAGTTGGCCGTTAGGATGGAATGAGTATGTCTCGCCGCCGTTCATTATGAGCCCTTCCAATTCCGAATTAGAATTTGTAATCTTCATTCTTTTATTTTTGTTCTGTGCAGCATCTTTTTATAATTACACGTTAAAACAATATTCATTCGAGATTTATGTGTTCATTTTGAGTCGCGATTTATACCCTTCGTATATATTCATACACATAATTTATAAAAAAAAATAAATAACAACGTAACAGTAGCAATGGTGATAGAGCGCAGTTTTCTCTAGATTTAAAGATAACTTGTTTTTCTTAATCCAGTTTGTTACAGCTTGTAGTTTAATTTTAACGGTGTATTGTGTATTTTTAACGGTTTTAATACGGAAATAAATGCAATCAATCAATAGGCAGAAAGTTATGGAAAGTTATTTTGATCGTTTTATGTAGGTACACGTTTCAGTCTGTCTCCTTTTATACTATTGTCTAAAAAGAAATGCACTTAAGTCTGCAAACAAAAAGTAAAGACATTTTGCTCTTGCCTGTAGATATGAAATTAATAGTAAAATTCACATTTTTAAAGCTTTTAATGATGGAACAAATGCTAGTAATTTTTTGCTCGTCAACAACGTTCTTCAACAATTCTTAACACCCAAAGCTAGAATGTTGAGCGTGACTCGTCATTAGAAAAAATGACTTGTCGGCGGAAAAAAATGTAAATCATCTTATCCTCAGGGTAAAATACTGAATTTGTTAGATATTATCATATTCTAAATTACCTAGTCATACATATTCCACAAAAATAAAGGTACTTCATTTTGTATACCTTGGACATGTTGGACATTCCTATTAAAGGCCGTGTGTAACAATGTTTTCTTTCTAAAAACTCTCAAATGCCGGATTCTAGATGGGAAATGGAGTATATAAATGTGAAGCTATTAGGTTCGAGTCCCACCCATGGCGTTAATTAATTCAGCAAGAAATTCATCCACATTGTGCTGCACTCAACCCAGGTGAAGTGAATGGGTACCTGGTAGGAATATTTATTCCTTGAAACGCCAAGTGCTCTGCATGGTGGCTGCCGGGCTAAAGCCAGGGTAATAATGCTGCAATTGTAGAGCGTTTAGTGAATTCTCATGAAGAGTTGATAAGCGCTATATAACAGCCGTTCATTATTATTATTATAATTAGGCTTCTAAATCTATGTTTAAAGTTTCAGAAAAGCTAAAATTGAATATATTGCCTATACATAGGCACATTGGGCAGGAATAAAATTACAGCGGTACACTTTATTCAATTTTCATAGCTATCGTGATAGTGTCTGTATAACTTCCTTTTTTACACTATACGTTGTCTTTCCATCAATCTGAATGTAATAGTCACGGATCTTGATTTGGGAATTTTGAAATAACAAAATCAGAGTGTGTGAAAATATTAGAATAGATTAACCCATAAACTGCAGCGGACCACTTTTGTGGATCGAGAACTTGAAACTGCCATACCAAAATCTGTGTGCATGACAAAAGGATACAGAACCATTGTGCATGAACCACTTTCTCAAACATCCATTTGATATTAGTTGTCAATAGTCATTCATGACTCTGGGCTGAAAAGAATGCTTCTAAACTTCAGTAGCTTTACACAATGGACTGATATGTTGGGGCCTGTGTTGAATTCTTTCCTAGCTCATTATTGATATACACAGAGCTTTAGTACAGGGCTTTGACTTTCACTTTGATTTCACTCCTAATTACATATTCAAAGCATTGTTTTAAGAAAGATCATTCACTAAAAAAACTGTAATACATTTTGCCATGATATTGTACATTACTTGAGAGTAAGTTGTGTACATTCCAGCATCGTGCCACTAATATTTATAATATAAATAAAGGTTAAAGTAACCTATGTTTTGTTTCGAATTTATCGCATCAAGAAAAGTGTTCAGCAGTTTATGGGTTAACATTCTAATCATAGAATAGTGATCTTGGACGTACATAACTTCCATGTAAATGCATTTAAAAAAAAATTCCTCGAAAAAGAATGGATGGCACGTGAGTCTCTGGTGCCTTGCCTTGTTTGGCATGTAAGCAACATGATGACCGCGGGCTATTTGTTTTCTCGCTTCCATAGGATGTCTTGTGACGGATTAAAAGGACACCAAGATGGATCGGTGGGACTACGGGGTGTTTTTCACCACGCTAAGAAAGACTCTAAAGCCCTGGTCGCATAGGACCCCGGAAGCAACACGATTCACCCCGACTCTTTGTTAATTCACAGTTAACTGCCTCAGAACAACGAGTCGGGGTGGACCGTGTTGCTTCCGGGGTCCTATGTGACCGGGGCTTGAGATCCGTTCTTGTGCTTAATGATTCGTAATAGTGTGCGCATTCAGCGCAAGGATTGATACCAGTCGATCTTAAAGTCTTTCTATTATCTTTGTGCGGTGTTTCACCAAAATACGAAAGAGTTTAAGAACGACTTTATGCACGACTGGTATCAGTTCTTATGTTGAATGAACGGAAATCTCATGTGCATTACACACGTTAACGTACTCCAGTCATTCTTAAAGTCGTACGGAACAGTTTGGTAATCTGATTTTTCTTCATTCAATGAGAGCACGACAATTCCAAAGGATTGATTCCCCTGTAAGAACGATTTTGTGAAACATAGCCCTGTTCTCTGTTATCCGAGGTTAATCAGTCCTAACTTCATTCATCTTCCGCGTGTCTGCTCTTATCTCCGGTCTGTTTGCCACCCTTCCCTCCTGCCATCCATATCAAACATCTTCCCCTCTGATATGTGACTGTACTGAATGTTTTTTTTTTCATCCTACCCCAGTCCGCCCCCGCTCAAGCCCACGTTCATTCATCCTTTTTGCACTTTGTACTCTTTTTCCCACAGAGCAGTTTTTTTTAAATAAATATTCCTTCTGCTGCAATATTTTCTCCAAACATGCATGCACATCAGCAGGAGTCACATGACACACACACACACACACACACACACACACACACACACACNCATTACATTTCCACACATACACACACACGCATGCACACACACCCACATACACATACACATACACACGCACCCAGGCCAGTAACAGCACACATGGACACATTAAAAATGACACATTCACAAACTTACGCACACATATCCTCACAGAAACAAACATACGCGCGCAAGCACACACAAAATGCTTACACTTCCCTAATCCACAGAAACCCACATATAGGACACGTGCAAACCCACAACGTATACGCACATATTTCCTGTAAAAACGAACATACACACTCACTTACACACACACACACACACACACACAGTAACGCCTGTTCATGCAAAAAAAAAACACGAGGACACATACACATACACACACACTCACACGCATTCCCATAGATAAACACACATTCTTAAAACGCTCACGCTTATCCTCAATTACGTTTACCAACAAAACTTTTATGTTAGTGTACAGTTTGGTATTTGAGTTATACACCACACACACACACTTGTTGCTCAGTCAAATTATTTCACCTCTCCCTGCATCTTTTACGGTATATTTTGTAACAAAATACACTGTAGATTCATAACGTGTTTTAGCATCTTGACTGCTGATTTCTGTAATATCTATATACTTTATGCAGGGACTATGGTTTCAGTAGTCAATTATTGGTTAAATTCCGTCATAGCGCTATTGGAGATGTAAAATAATATCATGATTACCCCCCTCGACGCACGTCTTTCTTCATTTGCTCAAAACCCTACATGCAATTTACGTCCAACAAGTTATCGTACTAACCATACAATTACTGAAATGGACTACCAAAAATAAACGTTTCTTTAAAATTGTGGTTCCCATAAACTACTACATTTAAACACTTTTTACTGGTTTGTGAAGTGAAGTCATAACATACAAAATATAGCTCAAAATGGCATGTAATTCCGTTACCGTCCATGTATAATTGCCCATAGCTTTATTGGAGATGCAAAGTAACGTCATAATTACCCCCTCGACGCATGTCCCACACTCATTAACATCCGTCTTTCTTCATTTGCTCAAAACCCTAAATGCAATTTACGTCCAAAAAGTATCGCACTATCCATACACTTACTTAAGTGGAATGCCAACGATAATTATTCCTTTGAAGCTAGGGATCCTATCCTATAGTTAAAGAGTTTTGCTATTCTCAGAAAGCTTGTCACTGAGCTATAACAGACAAAAATGTAACGCAAAACAGCATGTTATTCCGTTACGACCAATGTGGAATTGCCCATTTTTAAAATTTAAATATCAAGGGTCCCATACTACCTTTATAGAATTTTATCGGTTTCTGAAAGTCTGTCACGAAGCTCTAACAGACAAAAATGTAGCTAAAAATTCCATGTAATTCTGTTACCACTGGAAAATCGAATGGAGTTTTAAATACCATTATATCTTTACTGGTGATGTAAAGCGTAAAGCAACGTCATGATTACCTCCTCGACGCATGTCCCACACTCATTAACACCCGCCTTTCTTCATTCGCTCAAAGCCCTAAATGCAATTTCCGTCCAACAAGTATCGTACTAACCATACACTCACTATAATGGACTAACAACGGTATTTATTCCTTTGAAGCTGGGGATCCTATCCTATAGGTAGGCCTACAAGAGTTTTACTATTCTCTGAAAGCCTGTCACTAAGCTATAACAGACACAAATTCAGCGCAAAATGACATGTTATTCCGTTACGACCAATGTGGAATTGCCCATTTTTAAATTTAAATAGTAAGGGTCCCATACAACCTTTATAGAGTTTTACCGGTTTCTGAAAGTCTGTCACTAAGTTTTAACAGACTAAAATGTAACGCAAATTTCATGTAATTCTGTTACCACTAAAAATCGACTTGAGTTTTAAATACCATTATATCTTTACTGGTGATGTGAAGCGTAAAGCAACGTCATGATTACCTCCTCGACGCATGTCCCACTCTCATTAACACACGTCTGTCTTCATTTGCTCAAAGTTCTAAATGCAATTTACGTCCAACAAGTGGCGTACTTATCATACACTTACTGAAATGGACTACCAAAGATAAATGTTCCTTTAAAATTGTGGGTCCCATAAACTACTACATTTGATGACTTTTACTGGTTTGTAAAGTGAAGTCATAACATACAAAGTATAGCTCAAAATGGCATGTAATTCCGATACTGTCCATGTATAATTGCCCATAGCGTTATTGGAGATGTAAAGCAACGTCATGATTACCTCCTCGACGCATGTCCCACACTCATTAACACCCGTCCTTCTTCATTTGCTCAAAGCCCTAAATGCAATTTCCGTCCAACAAGTATCGTAATATCCATACACTAACTGAAATGGACTACCAAAGATAAATGTTCCTTCAGAATTGTGGGTCCCATAAACTCCTACATTTGAAGACTTTTACTGGTTTATGAAGTGAAGTCATAACATACAAAATATAGCTCAAAATGGCATGTAATTCCGTTACCGTCCATGTGTAATTGCCCATAGCTTTATTTGAGATGCAAAGTAACGTCAGGATTACCTCCTCAACGCATGTCCCACACTCATTAACACACGTCCTTCTTCATTTGCTTAAAGCCTAAATGCAATTTACGTCCAACAAGTATCGTACTTAGCATATACTTATTAGAATGGACTCCCAACGATGATTATTCCTTTGAAGCTGGGGATCCTATCCTATAGGTATAAGAGTTTTACTAATCTCTGAAAGCCTGTCACTAAGCTATTACAGGCAAAAAAAAATAACGAAAAATAGTACGTGATTCCGTTACCACCAATGCAGGAATGCCCACTTAAGAATCGCACTGGGTTTTAATTACCATCATAGCTTTACTGGTGATGTAAAGCGGAAAGCAACGTCAAGATCATCCCCTGGATGCATGTCCAACACTCATTAGCACACGTCTTTCGTCATTTGCCCAAAGCCCTAAATGCAATTTCCATCCAACAAGTATCGTGCTTTCCATACACTTACTGAAATGGACTGCCAACGATAATTATTAGTTTGAAGTGGTGGATCCCTAACCTGAAGGTTTTTTTTATCTTATTTGTGAAAGTCATTTTGCTAGAACAAAACAGTAATGTTTTCCTGTCAACATATATCTATATTCAATATTTGTTCTGCAAAGTGTGTGTGTTTTTAGTCTTTGAGTGAAAGTAAACTTTTTTGCTTTCTTTTAGCATATGAAATAAGATTTCAGAATCAGGAGTAGAATACTTTATCTCTAAAGGTTGGCAGGTATGGGGAATCTGACTTGAAATTAGTTTTCGGATATAACAGGAACAGAATGTCTCGATGTAATGTTGCACAATCTGTCGGTGTATTTCCAAATTCAAAGAAAATGGACCGTTGATATTCCATTTTCTCGTAAGTCCATGCACTAACGTCCTCGGTGCATCTGCTAAACTGCCGTTAAACG